>JBBBDQ010001072.1:1132500-1210000 GCA_037127315.1 Ascarosepion bandense
GACCTTTATTCCAAGTATTGTTTAATTGTAAAACATTAATTGAAATGTATATATGCATAAATGTTATTTTACACTCAAAATTGCCTTTCTTGAATGCATAATCATTTATGAATTATAGTGGGCTATCTTCCCACAAGGCCAAATTCCGGAATCTTACTACCCCTCACTACAAATGAAATAAGAGAAGAGATACCCGCCATAAGGACTAATATCAATTCTCCTTACAAATAACTGCTTTGTTTCTTTCTCGGTAAATTAACATTTGACTTTTCAAAGAAGACTTCAGAAGTAGCCGCCAGAAACTTCTCTTGAAAATAGATAGTTTAACATTGCGGTGTCTTTAGCGAATAGGATTTTTTTTGTCATGAAATGCTCGATACTAACATAGAATATTACTAGAATTAATCTGGGGAGTTTTTTCACTAAACTGAGAAGAATTGCTTTAGTCATGCCGACTTCTAGGATTCGCAGACGATTACGACGTCATCATTCTTTAGGGATTTTGTTTTATATATATATATATATTTTTTGTTTTATCTTTTTCGTTTATTTTTCCTTTTTATTTTCTTTTTTAATTTCTTTGCAAATCTATTTAAAAAGGAAAAGTAGACTAATTTTTCTCCAGTTTCTGAAAGGATTTTTCTGTTGCTGAGGTTATGTGTTATCCCCCGTGGGGATCATCACATCGAAATGACCATTCAACATCATTGAATTAATCCTTTTTTTAATTTATATATATATATATATATATATATATATATATATATATATATATAACGATTCTCAAAAGTTCTTCTTTGATATACTACGCCCATGGTCTGTCATCGTTCCATATCTACATTAGCGAGAAAAAACGTGATCCACTTTAATTTTGTTTTTATCATTTTAACTTAAGAAAGAAAAAAAAACGCCAGTAAAATGCAAGGGTTAATAAGTGTGAAAGAATATGAGAATAAGAATACAAATATTGCGATGAAATTGCACAAAAAAAGTGAAATTAAGAAGAGAGAACATAACGGGGACATTACAATGTCGACTGGATGAAAGAAAACCAAAGAGAATTACTCATAAGAGATGTGTGATTTTACAAGGAAAAATAATTCTATTCCATCTATCTATCTATCTATCTATCTATCTATCTATCTATCTATCTAATATATATATATATATATATATATATATATATATATATATATTATTTTATTAAATTACTTTAATCCGAAACGGAAAAGTAGGAAGGTAAATTCCAAGAACCTGATCCTAATTAATATTAAAAAATGATACAGGAGGAGAGCTCAATGTAATTAAAATTACAGAGCCAATATGTATATATATTGTCATCCGCAGACAGATCTGTTTCGCCGTATCACAGCTCATCAGTACGTTTAGACTCCGATTGCTTTTTTACCCAGTATTCAAACCCGACCGAAATGGCTTCAGTCGGCGAATCTACCCCTGGGCTATGGGCGTTCTGTGGAAGTAGGCAGACTTTTTAGCGCATATCATTATACGCGCCCAATAGCTAGAAGGCTCTAATTCATTTCATTGAATGAGCGATGCGTACATGCCAGAGTAGCGACTGTTTATCAAAGTCTACTATTTTTCCACACACACACACACACACACATATATATATATATATATATATATATATATATATATGATAGATTCTTCTACCGAGTGCCCATAGCCAAGAGGTAGAATCGCCGACTGACGCCAATTCGATCGGGTTACAATCCTGGATTAAAAGCAATCGGAGTCTAACCTTACTGATGAGCTGTGATACAGTGAAACAGTTCTGTCTGCGGATGACTATATATATATATACATATATATATATAAGAATAACATAGAGCCAACAGACCTACCTAGGTTCGACTTGCCCTGACAAACCTCGGTAGGTCTGTTGGTTCTAAGTTAGATTTATTCTTATTTGTTTGCTCTACTATTGTATTGAGTGCTTTAGTGTTAGGGTTCTCGTCTCGTCTCAGGGTTTTTTTCTTTTCAACGTATGTTCAAGTATTTAGTTTGTTTCTTTTTTTATTTCCCCTTTTTTCCCCTCCGCGTTTGTACTCGGTGGGTTTTTCGAGACGGATTGAAATATATTATAACAATTATATATATATTAGGCCACCTCAGTTTTTTAAAAGAAATGATGTATTTCATACTATTTTTAGTATTTATTGCCAAGTGGATAATTCTAAATGAAAATAGAATTGTTCTTTCTTAATACTGCACAAAAACAAGTGCATAAAATGAACTGTTCTGGTGTCCAGTTTTTGTGCTCTTCCCTATGCTAGTCTCGTCTTCTTATTGGCTGACCGAAGCAAATGCTTCCTGGCTGCCTTGTAAAATAATGAAAAGTAATAATAACAAACAAAAAAAAAACACACATTCTATTTTCATTTAGAATTATCCACTTGGCAATAAATACTAAAAATAGTATGAAATACATCATTTAAAAAAAAACAAAACTGGGGTGGCCAAATAATTATGACCAAGAGTGTGTATACATATGGTTTTTCTTTCTGTTCATATCTATACATACATCTCAGGCTGTTCTTTTTATCTTTATTTTTCTCTCTCTGTGTCAGTCTGTTTATCTATCTATCTATCTATCTATCTATCTATCTATCTATCTATCTATCTATCTATCTATCTCACCCTATTCATATCTATCTATCTATCTATCTATCTATCTATCTATCTATCTATCTATCTATCTATCTGTGAGTGTCTATCTATCTATCTATCTATCTATCTATCTATCTATCTATCTATCTATCTATCTGTGAGTGTCTATCTATCTATCTATCTATCTATCTATCTATCTATCTATCTATCTATCTATCTATCTGTCTGTGTTCCTATCTATCTATCTATCTATCTATCTATCTATCTATCTATCTATCTATCTATCTATCTATTTTTTCTCCCTCACTTTTTCTCTCTCTCTCTTTCACTATCATAGTCTGTTTATCTAAGTAAGAAATAAAGGTAGATCGAATTCTTAGATGTGTTGGATTTAATATTTTTTTTACCTTAAATCTGCAGAGCATTTCCATGAAAAAAATGTTGACTCCTATTTCAAGTCTAGAGGCAAAAAGTACAAAACGGAAAGCATAAAATTAAGTACAAGGAAATATATAATTAAACAAGTTGAAAGTTTCAAAAGAAACAATGTCATTTACATAAAAACATTAGTAAATAAAAAGTATCTTTCGTAAAATAGAAGGAAACAAAAAAAAAAAGGGAAATAATAAAAAAAAAACGGCAGGGAGGTAAATATAGTACAATAAGAACGAACGAACGCAAGAAAAAAAGAACACTGTCAGATAAAATAGGGCAACGAAAATACAAATCCAGTGAATGCTTTAAGAAATATCCAATAAAGGAACGCACTATCGACGCTAAAACGCTGGACTGATATAAGTTGTTAGAGGAAAGAAAGAAGGAAAAACGGTGCAGTCTATAATGTCAGCTGTTTCCCCGCGTCAAGGAAATAAAATAGCGGGAAGCCGAAGCGCACTCACGACATGCCTCAGCCGGGCGTAACTCTTATCGGATAAGGATTACAATAGTTGGCTATTGTTGTTCAACGGTCTTTCATGCCGTTGATTTGGCAAAAGACAGTCATATGAATGGAGAAAGAAATCAGACTGATTGATTGTATTCTTTATGAAATAAATAACCGTTTCTCAAAATTCTTTCTATCAACAATTTATTTTCGTGTTTTCTTTCTTTGGTTGTTTTCGAATTTTTGCCTGATTTTTTATATTCTCTCATTTTTCTAGCTTTCCGTTTTCTTGATTAGCTCTCTCATCTTTCTTTTTTTCCTTCAATTCTTGATAAATTTCTTAGACTTTTCTTTGTTTACTACTGTTTTTGTTACTTTTGTTACCAGTTTCACAACTTTTTTATTTTCTCATTTTATTTTATTTTTGTTTTGGTTTGCCTTCTCACCTTACTTTCTATATTTCTTTTCTGTTTTCTTTATGAATTGGATTTCTTTATAAATGTCATTGTCTTTTATTTTATACTTACTTGCTTTCTTTTTCACTTCCGATTCATTTTATCTTGCCTTTGTTTCTTTCTTTCCAATATCGCACTCTTGTTGGTTTCTCTCTTTCTTTTATCTCACCTTTGTTGGGTTTTTTCTTTCGAATATCTCACTGTTGTTGGTTTGTTTCTTTCTTTTATCTCACCTTTGTTTGTTTGTTTCTTTCTATTATCGCAACTTTGTTTGTTTCATTCCAATATCTCACCTTTGTTTGTTTCTTTCTCTTGTCTCAACTTTGTTTGTTTGTATCTTTCAATTATCTCACCTTTCTTTGTTTGTTTCTTCCCAATATCTCACTCTCGTTGGTTTCTTTCTTTTATTTATCTCACCTGTTTGTTTGTTTGTTTCTTTCTATTATCTCAACTTTTTGTTTCTTTCCAATATCTCATATTTGTTGGTTTGTTTCTTTCTTTTATCTCACCTTTGTTTGTTTCTTTCTTTTGAATATCTCAGTTGTTGGTTTCTTTCTTTCGAATATCTCACCTTTGTTTGTTTGTTTGTTTCTTTCTATTATCTCAACTTTGTTTGTCTCATTCCAATATCTCACATTTTTTGGTTTGTTACTTTCTATTATCTCAACTTTGTTTGTCTCATTCCAATATCTCACATTTTTTGGTTTGTTACTTTCTATTATCTCAACTTTGTTTGTCTCATTCCAATATCTCACATTTTTTGGTTTGTTACTTTCTATTATCTCAACTTTGTTTGTCTCATTCCAATATCTCACATTTTTTGGTTTGTTACTTTCTATTATCTCAACTTTGTTTGTCTCATTCCAATATCTCACATTTTTTGGTTTGTTACTTTCTATTATCTCAACTTTGTTTGTCTCATTCCAATATCTCACATTTTTTGGTTTGTTACTTTCTATTATCTCAACTTTGTTTGTCTCATTCCAATATCTCACATTTTTTGGTTTGTTACTTTCTATTATCTCAACTTTGTTTGTCTCATTCCAATATCTCACATTTTTTGGTTTGTTACTTTCTATTATCTCAACTTTGTTTGTCTCATTCCAATATCTCACATTTTTTGGTTTGTTACTTTCCATTATCTCAACTTTGTTTGTCTCATTCCAATATCTCACATTTTTTGGTTTGTTACTTTCTATTATCTCAACTTTGTTTGTCTCATTCCAATATCTCACATTTTTTGGTTTGTTACTTTCTATTATCTCAACTTTGTTTGTCTCATTCCAATATCTCACATTTTTTGGTTTGTTACTTTCAATTATCTCAACTTTGTTTGTCTCATTCCAATATCTCACATTTTTTGGTTTGTTACTTTCTATTATCTCAACTTTGTTTGTCTCATTCCAATATCTCACATTTTTTGGTTTGTTACTTTCTATTATCTCAACTTTGTTTGTCTCATTCCAATATCTCACATTTTTTGGTTTGTTACTTTCTATTATCTCAACTTTGTTTGTCTCATTCCAATATCTCACATTTTTTGGTTTGTTACTTTCTATTATCTCAACTTTGTTTGTTTCATTCTAATATCACAGCTTTGTTTGTTTGTATCTTTCAATTATCTCACCTTCGTTTGTTTCTTTCCAATATCTCACTCTTGTTGGTTTGTTTCTTTCTTTTATCTCACCTTTGTCTGTTTTTTTCTTACTATTATCTCAACATTGTGTTTTTCTTTCTTTCCAACATCTCAATCTTGTTTGTTTGTTTCTTTGTATTATCTCACATTTGTTGATGTGTTTCTGTCTATTATCTCACCATAGTTTGTTTGTTTCTTTCCAGTATCTCACTCTTTTTCGTTTCTTTTTTTTTCTTTTAACTCACCTTTGTTTGTTTGTTTCTTTCCAATATCTCACTCTTGTTGGTTTCATTCTTTTTATTATCTCACATTTGTTGGTTTGTTTCTTTCCAGCATCTCACTTTTGTTGGTTTCTTTCTTTCTTTTATCTCACATTTGTTGGTTTGTTTCTTTCCATTATCTCACTCTTGTTGGTTTGTTTCTTTCTTTTATCTCACCTTTGTTTGTTTGTTTCTATTATCTCACCTTTGTTTGTTTCTTTCTTTCTGTTACCTCACCTTAGTTTGTTTGTATCTTTCTATTATCTCACCTTTGTTTGTTTGTTTGCTTCTTTCAATATGTCACTTTTGTTGGGTTGTTTTTTTATTATCTCACCTTTGTTTGTCTCTTTCCAATATCTCACCTTTTTTTGTTTGTTTGTTTCCAATATCTCACTTTTGATGGTTCTTTCTTTCTTTCTTTCTTTCTTTCTTTCTTTCTTTTATCTCACGTTTGTTTGTTTCTTTCCAATATCTCACTCTTGTTGCTTTCTTTCTTTCTTTTATCTCAGTTTTGTTTCTTTGTTTCTTTCTATCATCTCACCTTTTTTGTTTGTTACTTTCCAATATCTCACTTTTGTTGGTTTCTTTCTTTCTTTTATCTCACTTTTGCTTCTTTGTTTCTTTCTATTATCTCACCATTGTTTGTTTGTTTCTTTCCAATATCTCACTCTTGTTGGTTTTTTTCTTTCTTTTATCTCACCTTTGTTTGTTTCTTTCCAATATCTCACTCTTGTTAGTTTCTTTCATTCTTTTATCCCACTTTTGTTTCTATGTTTCTTTATATCATCTCACCTCTGTTTGTTTGTTTCTTTCCAATATCTCACTCTTGTTGGTTTCTTTCTTTCTTTTATCTCAACTTTGTTTGTTTGTTTGTTTATTTCTATTATCTCAACCTTTGTTTGTTTCTTTCTATTAACTCACCATTGTTGGTTTGTTTCTTTCTATTATCTCACCTTTGTTTGTTTGTTTCTTTCCAATATCTCACTTTTGTTGGTTTCTTTCTTTCTATTATCTCACATTTGTTGGTTTGTTTCTTTCTATTATCTCACCTTTGTTTTTTTGTTTCTTTCCAATATCTCACTCTTGTTGGATTCTTTCTTTCTTTTATCTCAACTTTGTTTGTTTGTTTCTTTCCAATATCTCACTTTTGTTGGTTTGTTTCTTTCTTTTATCCCACCTTTGTTTGTTTCTTTCTTTCCAATATCTCACTTTTGTTCCTTTGTTTCTTTCTTTTATCTCACCTTTGTTTGTTTGTTTCTTTCTTTCTAATATCTCCCAACCGAGGCAAAATATGGGACATGGAAATCCAGGCCCTAAACCTGGCAAAATATTATTGTCTAAGTCAGAGCTTCCGACAAGGCAAGTATTCGTGCAATGGCACAACACAGAACATTATTTAGCTGCCTCCCTACTTTAGACAAAATGTGGCACGAGGTCCATTTTAATACGGGTGATATAGCCTGGGCAAACTTTATTGTCTAATATTCCACAGATGAAACTCTACCCTTCAGCGGGATCTTGACTTGGTTACTCTCCGCCCGAAGGCATCGACATTTTCTTTCTACATAACACCTCTCTTTTTGAGCTGGCTTCTTTGAAGTCTCTTCCCTGGAGTTTGCATTTTGTTTTTGTGTTGTTCCAAATTTAAAAATTCGAGTTTAGTCCTTTTTTTTTTTTGCCTTACCGCCGCGGTTCAATAATTTCTGGTAGCGTCGAATGTATTGTACAATACTTCTCTTGGAAGTTCTTGCCTGGGACTTTATAAATCAGTGTGTCTACGTCTTAACTGGTTCAGGTGTCGTCTATTCTCCCACCTTGATCCCTACACCATGTAAGTTATTAGACCGATCCATCCTTTTAACGCGCCATTCTTCCTAAATTATTTTCCTCTTTGGCACAATTTGTTGGTGCAGTGGGTATCGGCTCGGAACGAGAAATCGGGGAGACGAGTTCAAATTCCAGTTGAATTCCTTACATTCACTTACGTACAAATACCCTTGGGGAAGGTATTAATCAGTCTCTTCTCTCCAGTTATGGGTTAAATAACTTTATTTATTTAACTGTAAATATTCCATTTTATAGTTGTAATTCAGTAGTATAGTTCCACAGCGTTGCAGTTTATTTGCTGTATATGTGGGAACACCCTCGTTCTTTTAACCATTATAGCCACTATCGGACGATAGTCGGTTTGTAAGAGAATTTCTCGTCCATGTAAGAATTCATGGAATTTTTTCATGGCAAAAACTGTCGCCAAAGCTTCTTTTTGTTCTGCTGTAGTTTTTTCAGCAATTATTAACGAACTTTGCATGCACTATTGGCTTAGTTGTTCGATCGTCATATTTATGTAATATTACTGCTCCAATTCCTGAATCACTTGCTTCTGATGCATCGAAAATATTTAATTTGGGATCAAAATGCAATAGTGATAAAGCAGTTGTTAGGATTTTTTTATTTTTTCAAACGCATTTTGGCATTTCTCTGTCCAGATCCATTCAACGCCTTTCTTTAATGAAACTTTAAGACGTTTAAAGACGCTGTTAACAAATGCATATTTGATATAGACATCTGGTAGACTTTTGCGAAACTTAAAAATGCTTGCACTTTTGCTAAATTGGTCGAGGTAGGCAAGTTTTTAATTGCGTTTGATAGTGGACAATTTTTCGTCAATAATTTGTCCCGGATATTTTTTCTGAACGAAAATAGCTCACATTTTGTTTCACTAACTTTGAACCCGTATTATTTTAACGTCTTCCGCATGTTGTTGTCTGGTTTTGCTTTAAATTAGTATGTCATCCAGTTATGCTTGCGTACAATCTAACCAAGCAAGCATTGTATCCATAAGTTATTGAAAAATTCTCGGAGCTATCTTTATCCCGAAAGCAAGTCGGTTGAATTTATATAGACTTTTCTGAGTGTTGATAGTAATTTCGAACATCCTTTTTCTCTTTCTCCCAGTATTTGTTGGTAGGCGTCCAACAAGTTCACCTTAGAAGAAAATTCCCCCATTTAGTTTGGCGAAAAGTTCGCTGGACTTAGTAACGGATAATTATAATTTTGTAAGCTTTCTTTACACTCAGTTGAAAAATCTGCACATACTCGGATTTTGTTGTTCTTTTTTTTTCACAGTCGGTGATGCTCATTCACAGTAGCCTACTTTGGAAATGATCCCTAATTCTTTTACCCTTTCTAATTCTTCATTGATTGGATCTAACGCCACAAACGGTACTCTCCTTTTTGGTCTGAATATTAGTGTTGCATTTCTTTAACTTCAAAATTCGCTCACATTATAATTCAGTTTTGATTTTTTCCGTTGACGTACTAGAACTTCTGGGGACAATATTTAATTGGTTGCAGAATGAATTGATTGACAGTTCTCAAAGATTAAATAAAGAAATACCACCCGTTCCCAATAAAGTTCTATTTTTTTACACAAATACCACTGCTTTTTTTTTGTCTTTCTATAATTATAGTAATATTGGTCTCCAATTGTAATTTTATTTTTAAAATTGTTAATCGTGAAAAAACAAATTTTCTCTTTGGAGATGTTTCGTTCGAAGTCTTGTTTTGTTTTCTTTCCGTTTGTCGACTTTATCCAATGTATTTACTTTGTTGACATACATTTGTTTCTCCCACTTTTTGGATTTGCAACAAGTACTCTTCTCCTAATCGTCCACATTGGTAGCATTTTTTCTAGAGAAACAATAAATTTTAAAATACTTACTACCACATTGTTTTCCTTAGACGGTAGGACGATATGTATTCAAGAAATATCTCTATCCTCAATCTTTGCATTATCAACTTTTCAATTCACCAAACGCTATTTTTTGGAGTGTTAATTTTGAATCCATTTCTAGTTTTGTCAGAATCCTGGATCTTATTTCCGCGTCCTTATTTGAAGTTAAGCCCTGAACGAATATTAAACATTTAAATGAGTCAAAAGTTAACTCATTTAACTTAGACTTCTAACACTCTCGATTGAAAACTCCTGTATAGTTTATAATATCGTCATTTTTCACACTTTTCTAGGTGTAGACAATTACGTCGTGCATTATATAATGAGATTCTTTGTCCGATAATTTTAAAAAATATTCCTACGGTTCCCATATAGTTTATCTCACCTGGTTGTTTCGGAAAAAATGATGTATTTTTCATGTTCAGTAGGGGACAATTTTCTCAATAAAAGTCGCACTTTCTTTTCGTCATTCCAGTTCGAACAATCCTTTATGAAGATCCCTTCGTATCTTCTGTAATACGTTTAAAAGTTAACCCTTTGTCCGGATTGTGTACAAACTCTAATGGAATTCGTAATAGCGTCTGAAGTGAATGAACCAGACATTTTTTAAACAACAATTCAAAAAATATTTGTTGCTGTTTTTGTAACTGAAATTTCCGATCATGTTGGGGCTTTTGTTGTTGTAACTGTAGTTCATACAGTTGCTTCTGCAGCACCAACATTTAAAGCATAATTGAATTCAGTTCGTCCATCGTCCTTGTATTCCGCTGAATATTTCAATCACTACGTGTAAGATACGTCATTCCTGTAATCCTCGTGAAAGTTCAGAACGAGATCTTCGTCGACACTTTTCTTTTAATCATTTTAATCAAGGCGGAAATGCCACTGATGAACTGGGGCTACATAACTGTATAAAAATTAATTAGAAGAGAGTGAGGAGTACAAAACTAGTTAGAAAGGAGCAATAGAAAGCTGAGAAAGCAGGTGCGATGACAGATACATAGGTGGAGAGAAAGGAAAGGTTATACCGGGGTGGGGAGAGAGAGCTAGAGTCCAGTGGTTAATAGATGAGTATTAACATTGCATTTAAATTTCTGGAGGTTGTAGCCATCACGAAAGCAAGAATATGGGAGCGAGTTCCACAGGCGGGAAGTGCGAGAAAAGAAGCTGCAGGAGTAGAATTGTCGTCTGCATTTGGCTAACCTGACTGTGAATGGGTGGGACCCAGTTGCCAGTCTGGTTGCACGAGTAAACACCTGTTGAGGAGGCACCAGTGACTTAAGTTCGTCCGAGCAGAAGCCATGAAAGTATTTATAGAACAGACAAAGGGAGGTCACATTTCGACGGTGGGGAAGTGGCTGCAGTCGAGCCGTCAGATCAGTACCTATCGCATCACAGAATCTCCTTTGGAGCCTGTCGAGAACACTGAGGAGAACGACAGGGGCGCCTGACCATAAATGGCCGCAATAGTCCATGCACGGACGGGTGGTTGACTTGTATATATGCAGGATGGATTCAGGCGGAAAAAACATCCTGGATCGACATAGTGACCCAACCTTCTTAGCAGTAGATTAGCTATGGATTCGATATAGTGGTTCCATTTGAGGCCTGAAGAAAGGGTAAGGCCGAGGAGGCGGTAGTGTGTTGCTCTCAAGGGAGACTCGTTTGGTCCATGCTTATGGGAAGCAGGAGCTTTTTTGTTATTCTGAAGGGAACTTTTGTTAACTCGCTATTAGCGAGTTATAATATTTCGGTATCTTCACGTAAAGTCAGCGTACTAAACGAATCCTTCTACCCACGTCTATTGAACAGGTGAAGAGGCTCATCCCTTGTTTCCTGTTTAGGATGTGGTTTCCGGCTTTCTCTTTTCCATTCTTTTCACTCTTTTATTTCTTTATTTATTTTATGTTTTTTTATTTATTTATTTATTTTTTCAATTGGAGTAACTAATCTTAACCCTTTTATCCCCTCATCTGAGTTCTACGTTCCTGGCTACCTTCCCCTCTTCAGGAAGGACTCCAATGTTCATATGCATGGGCTTGGTGTCTATGTCAGCGAACACCTTCCCTTAGTTAGGGTGTCATCTTTTGAATCCCCAGATCATTTTTCATTGCTTCCGCCTCTCACTTCTCAGCTCGATTAGCTATCTCTTCTTTCTCTAACGCTCTCCTTCCTCCCCTGACTGTTCGTTACTTGACATCATTTCTGACAATATTGACAAAACCATTTCTTCCCATCCCTCTGCCCATGTATTCGTGTTTGGTGACTTTAACGCCCACCACACCAAGTGGCTGAAGAACGCTGTCACTGATCCTGCTGGTGTCCACACCATGAACTTTTCAATCACCCAATCCCTTACGCAAGTAGTGGACTTCCCCACGCGTTTCTCCGACAACACTAACGGAAGGGAGTCACTTCTAGACCTCTGCTTCACTTCCATCCCAGACTCTTGCACTACCAGACAACTCTGCCCACTTGGAAACTCTGACCACACTGTAGTGTCCGTCAATATTTCACTCCACTCCCGCCCGACCCATGAAACCCAGACAAGTAGAATATCCTACTGCTATCAAAGAGCAGACTGGGATTCGTTCCGAGACTTCCTCTGTGACATCCCTTGGAACAACGTCTTTAGACTTCCCATCGAAGAATGTGCATCCGAGGTCTCCTCCTGGGTTAAGGCTGGTATCGATGCCTTCATCCCTGCTAGGAAATTCCAGCTTAAATCTCATTCGTCTCCATGGTTCTCACCCGCTTGCTCGGCTGCCATTGACCACCGGAATCATTTCTTCCGACTCTATCGTAACTACGCGTCGGACCAAAACAGGCGCCTTTTCACTTCAGCTCGTAATAAGTGTAAAAGGATACTTAACGAAGCTAAGATGTTGTTTGCTGCCAGAATGAAGCAACGCATAGCATGCTCTAAATTCGGCTCTAAAGACGACTGGCGACTCTGTAAAAGAGTACTTAACAAGAGCAAGTACACAATACCCCCGCTAATCAATAAATTTGAGGTCCTCACCTCCCCAGCAGATAAGGCTGAATGTTTTGCCCGCATATTCTCGAACAATTCGAGTCTGGACTCATTTGGAGTTTTGACACCTGACTTCTCACCTAGAACCGAGGCACAACTGAATGATATCCACATTACACCTTCGCTTGTCTCTAAGATAATCTTAAAACTTGACCCTCACAAAGCGAGCGGTGGTGACGGAATCCCAACCATAGTCTTAAAGAAATGTGCCCCTGAACTCTCCTCTGTCCTTTCTAAGCTCTACAACCTCTGCCTATCTGCTTCCTGCTTTCCTGCCTGTTGGAAATCTTCCTCTGTAGTTCCTATATTTAAAAACACTGGAGAACCCTCTGACCCTGCAAATTACCGCCCTATCAGCCTTCTTCCGATCTTTGGCAAAGTGTTCGAAGCCATTATCAACGCCGAGGTGGTTCAGCATCTCACAGCATACAGGCTCCTCTCGGACAAGCAATATGGTTTCCGCTTCACCAGGTCTACTGCTGATATGCTAACGACCATCACCGAGTACATATACCAGGCACTCGACAGGAATGGCGAAGCCCGAACCGTTGCATTGGATATATCTAAGGCGTTCGACAGAGTTTGGCATGCTGGCCTTCTATATAAACTGCGGAGCTATGGTATAACTGGACATTTGTTTGAACTAATCCAGTCATTCCTCTCTAACCGCACAATGAAGGTGGTATTAAACGGACATGCCTCTCAGAACTACCATACAAACGCAGGTGTCCCCCAAGGCTCCATCTTAGGTCCTACACTCTTCCTGATATATATTAATGATCTCCCTGATTCCATAAGAGCCCAAATAGGTTTGTACGCCGATGACACCACAGTTTACTCTCGCCTCCAACAAAAATCTGGTGTAGGCGTCAAAGCTAACCTCGCAGCCGAGATTGAAAAAGACCTCTAATCCATATTGGACTGGGGTAAGAAATGGCTAGTAAGTTTTAATGCTTCTAAAACGAAGCTACTCTCAATAAACCATCATCGACAATCTCACCTACCTCCCATTAGCATGGACCAGGCTTGCCTCCCAGAGAGTAAAACACTACGCCTTCTTGGTCTCACACTTTCAGCGACCTCAAATGGAATGACTATATCGAATCCATTGCTAAATCCGCTGCTATGAAAGTCGGTTCTCTGTGTAGGGCCCGGAAGTTTTTTCCGTCTAAAACTATCCTGCACATTTACAAATCTACCATCCTCCCGTGCATTGAATACTGCTGCCATATCTGGTCGGGTGCCCCTGCTGTTCTCCTCGGGCTTCTCGATAAGGTTCAGAGGAGGGTCTGTAATGTGATAGATACCGACTTGGCAGACCACCTGCAGTCTCTCTCTCACCGGCGCGACGTGGCTTCCCTGTGTCTCTTCTATAAATACTTTCACGGCTTCTGCTCCGATGAACTTAGATCACTGGTGCCCCCTAAATACGAATTTGCACGAGATACTAGATTAGCAACTAGATTTCACCCTTTTACAGTGAAACCGATAAAATGCAACCGTAACTTCTACTCCAACAGTTTCTTTCCTCGCACTTCCCGACTGTGGAATTCTCTTCCACACGATTGCTTCCCCGACGGCTACAATCTCCAGGAGTTTAAATGTAAGGTCAATAGACACCTCCTAACACACTAACCAGCTCCCATTCTATCAAGCACTCTTCCCATCTGCCTAACCCTCATCCTCGCTATCCTTACTCATCTGTCACCTTCCTCCTGACATTCCCTCTGTCTAACCACTCCTTCTCTTTACCTTCCCCTATGTAGCCCCATGCGCAATAGTGGCAGTGGAATGCCTTGCTTGGGGTGAGATGATTAAAAAAAAAAGTAGATAGACTAAACTATCGCCCGGTTCACACTCCACCCACGTCTATTGACCAGGTGAAGAGGCTCATCCCTTGTTCCCTGCTTAGGATGTGGTTTCCAGCTTTCTCTTTTCCAATCTTTTCACTCTTACGTAGCCCTCTGCGCCTCAGTGGCGTTACCGCCTTGCTCGGGGTGATATGATTAAAAAAAAAATACACTCAGATATTAGTATCCATTAAAAAAATTTTCAAACAAATAAATTTAAAAGATAATCAAGAATCTATATTGGTAGCAAACCGCCTGCGTACGGGTAGGATAACAAACGGTATGATTTTTATAACGTTAGTTTTAGTAAAGTTATTCTGTAGGGAACTTTTGTTAACTCGCTAGTTATAATATTTCGGTATCTTTGCGTAAAGTCAACGTATTAAACGAATCCTTGGAATAATATACAATAATGTTCTTGGAATAATTCTCTCGAGTCATTCAATCAGAAGCAATCTTTTCAATTACGCACAACAGCAGAATGATGCACAACTTAAAACGTTATTTATCTGCCTACTCACCGAGTCGAAATGTAGCACAAGGCCGTTTTATAATGGGGAATCCGAGCCCTAAATCCCGGGAAAAAAATTATCACAGATCCTGCATATGGTTCCTCTCTGTCCGAAGGCAAAGAGTCTGACGAGCTTAGTTTGGGTTGAAGCACAACCCCTAGTACACTCAGACTTCTGTAAGTACCTAGGAAGTGTTCTAACAGGAGATGGAAAGTGCGACACGGAGATCCGAAGGCGAATTGGCATGGCAAAGGACGCGTTCCAGAAGATGAGCAAAATACTAACACACAGGAAGATCTCAATAGAAACGAAGAAAAGAGTGCTAGACTGCTACGTGATGTCAGTTCTTCAATACGGCTGTGAATGCTGGACAATATCATCGAAAATGAGGACAAAACTGGAAGCGGCCGAAATGTGGTTCTACAGAAGGATGCTACGGATATCGTGGACTGAGCATACAAGCAACGACGAAGTGTTAGAAAGAATGGCAACAAAAAGGAAATTGATGCTGAGCATCAGGAAGAGACAACTGAAGTTCCTGGGACATGCAATGAGGAAGGAAAGCCTGGAGAACCTGATACTGACTGGACAGATAGAAGGAAGGAGAGACAGAGGAAGGCAGCGGATAACATATTTGCAGGGCCTGATCAGGTGGATGACGGAACGGGGGTTGCCAGGAGCAACAGGAGCAAACATACTAAGAGCCACAAGGGATAGGGAGACGTGGAGATCCATGATCGCCTACGTCCTGAAGGGACAGGGCACATAGAAGAAGAAGAAGAAGATCTCAGTAGCACAATTCATTTAACAGTTACGTTTGTTCCTGGAGATTCGTGTTCAACCACACGTGTCGATGTCGACACTTTTTTCCAACATGAAAGTTTGTTTTTTGTTTCTGTCTTTTTATAATCTTGCCTTTGTTTCTTTCTATTATTTTGGCTTTGGTTGTTTGTTTCTTTGTTCGTTTCTTTCTATTTTCTCGCATATTTTTATTAATGTATTTGTCTTTTCTTGTCTTTCTGTTTCTTTCTTTTTTAGCAGCAAAATTTCGTAAGTATTGATATTTATTCATATTTCTACTTACCACGTGTTTATTTTAATCATTTCACCTAAAGCAGGGCAATAAAGCTACTAAGATACAAGCACTTACTGAATGCAAAAGGATATAAGAAAAAGAAAAAAAAGCATTATCATGGCGTGAAAACGATATAAGAAATGGAATTAAAAAGATAAAAAATATTAGACACTGTATTTAAATTTTTGAGGATGAAGCTTTTAAATAAAATATTGCAATATGGTGAATATATATATATATATATATATATATATATATATATATTCTAAACATATACTGTTAAATATAAGAGACAATGAATGTCTATTATGTTGAATCATAAGCCGTTCTAAACGTTTATTTTGGCTTTAATTTAATCTCCAATTCTCTTTCGGCTGACATGAGCCATCTTCAGAAAGGTTATTAAGACGGTAACACAATAACATCCCCCATCACCGACGATTATATTTTGTGTTGACATAAAACTCCGCTAGGCAACGGCAATAGTTACCAAAAATAACAAACGCAGTTCGCAAATTTGTAATGCGGTTTTATGACGTTAAATTACAAAGCCAGTTATAAAATGAAATAAATTCCGATGTTCAAATCATTTGAACATCAGAATTTATTTCATTATATATATATATATATATATATATATATATATATATATATATATATATATATATATACATACTACAGGTAAAAAGTTGAACCTTTGCATTTCTTTAAAAACTTAAAATGAGATATTTTGTAATGTTCTAACGTGAAATAAGTTTTTATTGACTGTATTTGGTTTTATCTTGACAGCAATAGGCACTTAACTGAAAAAAGAATTATCATAAAATAACATCATATATTGTTTCTGACAATCAAACCACCACCTGCATTAATTACTGCTTTACAAATTATTGGCATTCTTTCCAATAGTTTTTGAAGAAATACAAATTGCATCCATTCGCATTACATTGGTAATTCGTTCCTGGATGTGATTCTGGCCTATCCATTGGACGACAAACATTTCTCATCGAGGTGTGAAATTTAGCAAGTGTTGTGTGTGTTAAGCAAATTTTGTAACTTCGAGAAAATTCGTTTATTTCTAACAAAATCCATGAGTCAGTGCTTAGCATTCGAATTTTTGATTGTAGAACTTGTTTTGTTTACTACAGAGTTAGTGGAAACAGGGCGAGGAGTAACTGGGTCATAAATCAGAAAAATAGATTAAACAAATATTTCATTTCGAAATCTTCTAAGACTTGAGAGCACAAGATTACGTCCAAGCACAAAATATAAAACATGACTATATATATATATATATATATATATATATATATATATATATATATATATATATATATATATATATATATATATATATGTATATATATATATATATATGCGTATTATATATATATATATATATATATATATATATATATATAGTGTTGAGTTGTGATAATGTTTAGCTTCAATGTTATTATTTTTTCAATAGTTTTACTGACAAAATGTATTTTGGGATGCAGGGTTTTTTTTTATCGTAAACTGCTTGATATCGGGGTGGCGATAGAGCGTTGATAAGTACAAAAAGTTCGTCACTTTAACTGAGCAGGTTCATACCGACTTCGAAGTTTCGTGAGGACACCGATATGACGTTGTTTTCGTCATATATTATATGATGCCACTCATATATATATATATATATATATATATATGTGTGTGTGTGTGTGTGTGTGTATTTGAAAATCAGGATAAAAACAAGAATTTGAAACATTGCAGCAATTAATTCTATCGTTAATCTTTCTCAATTAAAGCTCAACTCTTGAAAAACACGCACGCATTCATAAAGAGAATCACACGTTTATGCAGAATTCAAAACAATAACAAACCCCGGAGAATTATTATTTCGAATAAAACCATATTTACAACAGCAATCATAATAGAACCCTGAATGATGCAAAAAAGATAAAAAAAATGGAAAAAGAAAACACTATCAGCAAGTGATCCATATCAGAAGGTGAAGTAATCGAAGCGATCGGTCTTGTTCGATCGTGCTGGGTTAATTAATCGAATCAATACTTTTCTGGGCAATCTCTTTAATTGTTGCCCTATCAAATTGCGGAACCGGGAAGCGATTGGTTAGAGAGTTCAAAATGGCGAACCGACTTGCACTGGAACACGTCATAAAAGAAAAGAAAGCCGGCGGAGAAGACGGGACTTTGGAGGCGGAGATGAAGAAGGAAAGATGGCGGGGGAGACAGAAGCACGGGGAAATAACGGACGTGGGCGGAGAGTTTCTGTCAAAGGTGAACAACAGAAATTGTTTTGCAATTAAAACAAAAAGAGAATCGAAATAGTGATTAAAAAAGGAAAAAAATATATTCGATTCACACACAAACGCACGTATAAAGCCTATAGCATTTATATATATATATATATATATATATATATATATATATATATATAAAGTATAATAACTCGTTTACAAATGCAATATATATATATATATATATATATATAAAGCGTAATATCTCGTTTACAAATGCACTATATATATATATATATATATATATAGATAGAGAGAGAGAGAGAGAGGAAGGGAGAGAGAGAGAAAGCGAAAGACGAAGATATATCGAGACAAATGTGACTGTTCGAAATTCTTTCTTATATATATAAATATCCACATTAAATACGTATACAAAGTTCACTTTTGTCTCAATATCTGTGTGTATATATATCTATATATATAGGGAAAGAGAGATAAGGAAAGAAACCATGTACAAACATATATATATATATCATAGTTATCCACATACAAACCTGTTTTGCTGTATCACAGCTCATCAGTGTGCCTAGACACATCCACTTGCTTTCTTCCAGCCGGGATCGAATCTCGACCGATATATATATATATATATATATATATATATAGATAGATAGATAGATATATTGTGTGTATTTTGGCAGCATTTTTCATTAATGCAGGTTTCATTGAATAATATAGACAAGTTTTGTCTATTAATTTTGTGTAGGATCCGTTCATACCGTCTGATATACTTGATGGTGATATCGTTGAAAGACAACAAAAATCACAGTAATAATTGATAGCGTCCGAATATTTTTATCTAAAACAAACAGATTTTCTCTACGGACGTGCTGCATGTTATGAACAAACACACCACGTGATGTAAACAAAAAATATTCGGACGCTATCGTGAAATACGTTTCTAATTCAAATTTAAAAATCACTTGTTTCTGAAGAAGGACCGAGGACGGTCTGAAATATAAAATATAATAAAAATAAACAAATACTGTTAAAAAAAAGTACATTTTTAAATTCAAAACTTTTTATTAATATTCTTTCCTATACATATTAAGACAGTATACGTGGATGATCATCACTATATATATATATATATATATATATATATATATATATATATATATATTCTTCTTTAATCCGAAATGGGAAAAGTAGGAAGGTAAATTCCAAAATCTCGATCCTAATTAATATTAAACATTTTAATATTAAAAAATGATACAGGAGGAAAGCTCAATGTACTTAAAATTACAGAGCTTTAAAAGATTTTTTTGTGTCGTATATTTGTCAAATCTTAACCGTTATTTTTGTCTCCTTGTTAATCCTAAATTTCTTCATTTTGATATGGAACTGTGTTGCTGAGGAGACGTGAATTCTCTCTTCGAGATTTCATGTTGAAATGTTGATTAAACATTTCTTCATTTTGATATGCAACTGTGTTGCTGAGGAGACGTGAATTCTCTCTTCGAGATTTCATGTTGAAATGTTGATTAAACATTTCTGAATTTTGAAAAATTACTTTAATTTATATCCGACTGACGCCATTTTGGTCGGGTTTCAATCCTGGGTAAAAAGGCAATCGGAGTCTAACCGTACTGATGAGCTGTGATACGGCGAAACAGATCTGTCTGCGGAGGACAATATAATATATATATATATATATATATATATATATATATATATATATATATATATAGTGTTGAATTGATTTATGAGTTTTACGCGACACGAGCCTTTTCTCAGCCGCCCTGTCGCTTTGTTTTGAGAACTAAAATTCAGGTTACGAGCCATTTCCGGATACTTCGTCCGTCGCTAGTTGCTGCTGCATCTGACATGGTGAACGCGTCAACATTCGTCCACCCTCCTGTGTCTCACTCGTTCACTTTAATTGGTTAGCCCGCAGTGGAAGCATCAGTGTTGCGCTCGCATTTGTAGTTGCAGTTATTTTGCAAAACTTCGTTTTTTCCAAACCGTGAGTACGAAAATATTCTGTGTGAAGGACAGTGGTGATAAGAAGCAGATGATGTGCATTGAAATTCTCGAAAAACATGACCAAGCAGTATGAGCGCATCACTTCTACGAACAGCACCATACTGAAGAGGAAGGAGTCGATGAGGACTATAACGTCAGCCAAGGGCGTCAGAATAATTTATAAACAGCGGACATCTGTCTATGAAAATATAGGGCAACTGTTGATGTAGTTGACAGAAAACAGATAACAGAAGCTAATGTGACAGAGGCTATCATCTGCAAAAAGGCACGAAACATTTACTTTGTTTTCTAGCAGCAGAACCCAGGCACCTTTAAAACCAGACGGGGCTGATTCGAGAATTTTAAAAAGTGGACCGAAATTCACTCCGTTGTCAAGTATGATGATGTATCGAACGCTGATATGACGGCGATGAGGATTACCTGAAAACTTTTTCCGGAATTATAGCAGCCGAAAAATACATCCCACAGCCAGCCTTCAATTTTGACAAGACTGGACTTTTTTGGATAAGTATGCCAATTGGGTTTATATAACGGCAGAGGAGAAGAGTATACGAGGCCACAAACCCCTGAAGAATTGGCTAATCCTCGCCAATGCGAGCGGCGACTGCAAGATTAAGCCGTTTTTCGTTTATTATTCGGAATACCACATAGTTTAAGTCTCATAAAACACTGAAAAATATTTCAGGTTATGTGGAGAACAAACCCGAGGTTGTGAGTCATCAGGCAATTCTTTGTTAAGTGTGTAAATTTAGTTTCTGGTCCTGACGTGTAGCAATATCTCTAGGAAAATAACCTACTCTTGAAAACCCTTCTCATTTTAATACACCTGTCACCCACCTAATCTTGTAGATGACATCCTCGAAGAATTCAAATTTATAAAAGTTCTCTAATTTCAACCCAACACCACTCCGTTCTGAAGCCCGTGAACCAGCAGGTGATTTCTAATTTCAAGAAGCTCTTCACCTAGCACTTGTTCCACCGCTGTTTTGAGGTGATGGGCCTCACCTTTCGTTAGTTCTGGAAATATCACTATAACATAGTGGTATACCTCAGAATTATCGATTTAGCTTGACAGGCTATTACAAAGACAAACTTGACATTGGCATGGAAGAAGAAGGGGTCTGATGTTGTTTCTGAACTTTGAAACTTCTGAACTGCAGCAGCAGTGGTGAAGGAGAATGTGTCTGTCGGCAAGTCCATGGGCTTGGACATGGGTAAAAGTGACATCAACGAGCCCATCGAGAGCCACACCAAAGAACTGACAACGGAAGAGATGAAGAAGCCATAGACGAAGCAGTATTTGGAATATTGCAGGAAGTAGAAGACGATAAGGAGGTCGTGTGACAAAGAGAATTTTGGGAATGTGGGATAAACTTTAGAAGAAAGACCCAGAAAAAGTTGCATCCGGGGGTGCGACGGTGCGATTTAATGACACTTGCCGAACTCATTTCAGAAACATTCCCACAAAAGGGAGGGTAAAACAGACCTCATTGGGAAGGTTTTGTCGAAAATCGCTGCAAATGAAAGTCCGGAAAGTGGCGCGAAAAGTGTAAAAAATCAGTTCACGTCCCTCCTTCACTTCCGGCAGCATCTTCTAGTCATCTGAGCACTAAGGTAAACGCTCTACAATGTACATTATACTTAATAAAATCAATTTATTAAAGTACAGTTTATTTTACTGTGTTTTTATACAGTACTAGCAGTATAGCCCGGCATTGCTCGGCTGTAATGAAAATTTTAAAACTAATCCATGGTCCTGGAGCTCAGACTCTTTGGACGTTGACACGAAAGACTAAAAAGCAACAGTTGTTTCCAGTTAAAGCGAAACCGTAGACTGAAAGAAAAATGAATGGATGTAAGTCAAATTTTGATTTCCTGGTATCGATATCAAATAAGTTTTTTTCGTCGCAAACTAAATTTTGAAGGCTAAATAAGTCCTCTGAGTAAACGCTATCATGGCTGAGACTATAATTATACCTACTTAGAGCCAAACCCGAAGCCAAAAGGGCTGAAAAATACAGACATACAGGCAGATAAACAAACACACACAAACATCTTGCCTTTATATATATATATATATTATTGATTTTCTGCACTATTGTAAGAACTGCAACCTTGAAACTTCTGAATATCGTTTCTTCTTTGTCTATGAGTGTATCAAATTTGATTAAAATCGGATCATGCCTTCTATTACCCGATTTTATCGATTATCGATTTTCGATATTTATCGAGGGTACCTCGACACAAAACCTAGCTAAGAACACTCACAGACGCTTATAGTACAACTGTGTAAATTTTCAATAAAATCGGTTCAGCCATTTCAGAGTCTATAGGTAACGGGCACACACACACACAGACACACACACACATACACACGCACACAGACAAAGTTCCATTTATAAATAAGTTTAGATTCGTTATTTATAAATACATTTTACTCATTTAAGAACCTGTAAAAAAAACGCTGTGTTTTTTGGGAGCCCGGAAAATTCATTTGACATACGAGTAATTTAAGGTAATAGGTCCGTCACGAATCGAATTAAGCTCGTAAGCCAAGGCACTACTATATATATATATATATATATATATATATATATATATATATATATCAAATGATGAATGTAGGTAGGTAAGCCATGTATATATAGACCTTTGGTAGAAGTGAAGAGCTTCTTAAAGTAATGTACTGCACTAACGACTTAAATGCTTGTCAATTCTGAAGCTCCTGATTCCTCATCGCCACTTGACATTCCGACCTCCGCTGGCCGTCGCCATTTCATTAAATGCCTCTTTATATAAACAGCGCACAAACCGCTAATTAATTGAACTTGGATGCTAGCTTCTCAGAATAATTTTACCTCGAGGTAAACTATCGACATACGGTGATTATGAGCGTTCTTTTTTTAATGCTACGTATGGACGATACGATTGAAATATTTTTAGGATGCTGATAGCGTTGTTTTTAGTTCAGGAAGCAAAACTTGGTTATCGAAGTCTACCAATGTTTTTTTTTCTACACTGGTGTAAGCTGAATTTGCGTTTGTCTTGGAGAACAGAGATCACAAAATTGCGGGTCGCGAGTTATTTTTCAGGTCCGACAGGTATTCTTTCTGTGAGAAATATATTCCTCAAATTTTAATATGATTAAAAAATGTGTCCTTCGAACCTATCCATACTTCCATTTTTAAAATATGAAAAAGCCAATCTGCATTCAGTATTAATTTCAATGCCCATACTGAACACACACACACACACACACACACACACACACACACACACACACACATATATATATATATATATGTATATATATATATCAGATACATATATAGAATGTATATATCTTTGAATTTCTTTCTGTTTATATCGATATATCTGTTTCATTCTTTTCATATGTATGTTTTTATTTCTCTTTGTCCATCTCAGTTTGTGCATATCTATCTATCTGTCTATCTATCTATCTATCTATCTATCTATCTATCTATCTAATTCTGTTCATATGAATGTATCTATCTATCTATCTATCTATCTATCTATCTATCTATCTATCTGTTCATTTCACAGTTTCTATCTATCTATCTATCTATCTATCTATCTATCTATCTATCTATCTATCTATCTATCTCATTCTGTTTCTATGAATCAATGTCCATATCTATCTATCTATCTATCTATCTATCTATCTATCTATCTATCTATCTAATTCTGTTCATATGAATCAATCTATCTATCTATCTATCTATCTATCTATCTATCTATCTATCTATCTATTTCTTTCTGTTTCTATGAAAATAATATCCATATCTATCTATCTATCTATCTATCTATCTATCTATCTATCTATCTGTTCATTTCACAGTTTCTATCTATCTATCTATCTATCTATCTATCTATCTATGTTTTGATAAGAGATCAAAATTACTATATATTTGATTATTCTGATTGTATTTTTAGAAAAAATGTAATTCTTTTTCAACTTAATTAAAATTATTTATTTTTATGCTATATTTTAATTAATGTTGTAATTTCAAATTCCCATCGGTATATTCCATCTCTGTCTCGGACTTCACCTCAACTCACGTCGTATCCTCCCTCCACATCAATCCACTCAGCAATTTGTCTAAACAGTTTCCAGCTCGTTTCCTACTTATATCGTCGTTCACATCTTCATAGGATGTTTTATATGCAATCTTGGAGCAAACGCCTTTCTTGCGAGTAAATGAATTTACTCACATGACTTTCCTGCGAACGGTAACTTGTTTGATCAACACTTTCAGTTATTCGCCTGGATCCGTTCATTAAACTCGACATGATAAATTTTCGATAGTTATTATTACATTTTTTGTCTTATATATATATATATATTTTTTAATCATCTCACCCCAAGCAAGGCATTCCACTGCCACTATTGCGCATGGGGCTACATAGGGGAAGGTAAAGAGAAGGAGCGGTTAGACATAGGGAATGCCAGGAGGAAGGTGACAGATGAGTAAGGATAGCGAGGATGAGGGTTAGGCAGATGGGAAGAGTGCTTGATAGAATGGGAGCAGGTTAGTGTGTTAAGAGGTGTCTATTGACCTTACATTTAAACTCCTGGAGATTGTATCCGTCGGCGAAGCAATCGTTTGGAAGAGAATTCCACAGTCGGGAAGTGCGAGGAAAGAAACTGTTGGAGTAGAAGTTACGGCTGCATTTTATCGGTTTCACTGTAAAAGGGTGGGATCTAGTTGCTAATCTAGCATCTCGTTCAAATTCGTATTTAGGGGGCACCAGTGATCTAAGTTCATCGGAGCAGAAGCCGTGAAAGTATTTATAGAAGAGATACAGGGAAGCCACGTCGCGCCGGTGGGAGAGAGACTGCAGGCGGTCTGCCAAGTCGGTGTCTATCACATTAAAGACCCTCCTCTGAAGGTAATAAGATTTACTTTTCTAAGTCTTTGTCTTTATTTCTGAAATGAGGTCGTATTTACAATATTTACATCAGAGAAAACCATTAACGTAAGAAAATACTAGAGAAAACCATTAAGATTAAAACATTCCAATTTGAACTCTACTAAAAAAGGTTATTGGATATTAGGTTTATATGTTCCAAAAATTCAGTTGTTCGTAAAGGACACATTGCTCAGTGGATATAGACGTTGGTTAGTTCCTGTGACTTGACCCAAAGAGTTGTGAGTTCAATACCAGGCTACAGCAGTGGTAAACAAGTAACTTACAGGGTTAATGGGTTCATGACTACCAGAAGATACACTATGTAAGGAAATAAGAATGATATACCTCAGTGATTGTAATAATTGGGAAAGGCATGACTCCACCTCTACTTCCCCAGCTATGGGTTAATTAGTAAGACTAATTATTATCTCTAAAAAACATTTTTACAATCTAAAAATATTTATAGCTTCAAATAACCTGCAAAGGGTTGATAAACCGAAAAACGCATCAGAGGTGGGGGGATAAGAGATAGATTAATACCTTTCCTAATTAATTGCGTGAAAGTGAATTTAACTAGTTTCAAACAGATATCCATTGCATCATTATACACATAAAGCGTAAAAAGATAAAAATGTGTTCAAACAATTTGTTGAGACTCGGCTCGACTTGAACTCGGTATTACATATTAACGCAATTTGTTTGCTTCAAAGCCGAAGAATGTATAGGTCAAAACGCACAGGTCAAAACTCCCCTAATATGAAAATATTTGACCAAACAATTTGTTGAAACACGTCTCAATCTCATACTCGGATTACCATATTTGATATGTTTCTACACTCAAGTGACGCAGTGGATATCGGCTCCGAACGAGGAATCGGGGAGCCGAGTTCGAATTCCAGCCGAAATACCCTTGGGAAAGGTATTAATCCGTCTCTTCCTTCCAGTTATGGGTTAAATAACAGGACAGATTGGGTTCTGTAGCCTTGGCTAGCAACCAGTCTACCGCAGAAAGCAATGGTAACCTACTGCGGGATAATCTTCTGCCCAGTCAGTCATGTCTCTAAAGAGACATGATCGCCCAAGCGTGTTTCACGTATGGCACTTAACTAACTGACTGACCCTCAAGTTTGTAGTTTAGATTTAGTTTTTGATACCTCAGATATATCGACGTTCAGAATTTAATTGTCGTACTGTGCGTTGTGGTACAGTGGATATCGGCTCGGAACGAGAAACCGGAGAGCCGAGTTCGAATTTCAGCTGAATCCATTTTATTTACTTACGCGCAAATACCCTTGGGAAAGGTATTAATCCGTCTCTTCCTTCCAGTTATGGGTTAAATAGCAGGAACAGATTGGGTTCTATAGCCTTGGTCGGCAACCAGTCTACCGCAGAGAGCAATGGTAACCTACTGCGGGATAATCTTCTGCCCAGTTAGTCATGTCTCTTTAGAGACATGATCGCCCAAGCGTGTATCACGTATGGCACCTAAACTGACTGACTGTTTGGCAATTAGGTCTCATCATTTTACAGTTGAAGTTGCTATATGTAAACACAAGTTCAATCGTCATCATTTGTCTCCGTGAATTCTCTTTTTTTGTTGATTGTCTGCTATTCTTAATAATAATTTTTTCATTGTCTTTCCCTGTCAGTAACGTCTTGCATCTTAGTAGCTTTATTGCCTTGCATGGGGCGAATTTAAATGGTCAGCATGCATTCCGTGCACAGATTCCTTAATGATACAAACCAGAAAGTAGCAATAAAATTATAGCCGAGTAGTTCCCTTGTTCATCGCACTTTCTCTCCACTACAAACAATGCTACAATTACTGCACCCCATACAATAAAATGAAATAAATATAAAAAGGCGTCTACCGTCGAGCGATTGTTACAGGCTACACTGTTGTTTTTCTGGTAGGTTCGATTCTCAGCTAGCGCCCCATTATAGTGGCCTTGTGTTAGACTTTGTCTTTCTAATTATATCTTCATATCTATATAGACCAGCAGTTTAGATCTTCTTCTTCTGTGTGCCCTGTCCCTTCAGGACGTAGGCGATCATGGCTTTTCACCTTTCCCTATCCATGGTGGGTCTGAGCAAGCCTTCCCCTGTTACACCATGCAACCCTCGCTCCATCATCCACCTTATTAGATCCTTCAAATATATCCGTTGCTCTACCCTGTCTCTTTTTCCCTCTATCTGGCCTGTTAGTATCAGATTCTTCCAAGCCCTCCTTCCTCATTGCATGTCCCAGGAACTTCAGCCGTCCCTTCCTGATGCTCAGTAATTATTTCCTTTTTGTTACCATCATTTCTAAGACTTCATTGCTCCCATGCTCGATCCATGATATTCGCAGCATCCTTCTGTAGAACCACATTTCAGTTGCTTCAAGGTGTCCCTTCATCTTTGATGATATTGTCCAGCATTCAATGCCATATTGAAAGACGGACAGCACGTAGTAATCCAGTACTCTCTCCCTTGTTTCTAGCGAAATTGTCCTGTTTCTTAATACCTTACTCAACTTCTGGAATGCTTCCTTTGCCATGCCAATTCGCCTTCGGATCTCTGTGTTGCACTTTCCGTCTTCTGTTATAAAATTTCCCAGGTATTTAAATTTTTGTACCTGTTTCATTCTAGTATCCCCGACCTGTATTTGGCATATTGGGTTGCCTTTTTACTGATGACCATGCATTCGGTTTTCTTGCAGTTTATTTCTAGTCCTTTCTTGTTACTTTATTCAGCTACCTTCTGTAGGAGGTCTTGTAGTTTCCTTTCTGTGTCTGCTATCAGCACTGTATCATCTGCGTATCTTAGGTTGTTTAAACTGTGGCCTCAGATTACGAATCCAGGCATAACTTCTAGGGCCCTCAAAATATTCTCGCTGTAAAAGTTTAACAGATCCGGTGAAAAGATACATCCTTGTCTTACGCCTCTTTCTATTTTTGTATATCTACTCAGTTCATTACCTGTCTGTATGCAAGCGGTTTGCTGCCAGTAAAGATTCTTGATTACTCTCAAGTCTTTCACAAATATATCCAGGCTGCAGAGCATCTCCATTAGCTCTTTGTGGCGTATTTTGTCTGACGCCTTCGCATCATTAATAAAGCACATGTATAAGTCCTTCTTCATATCACACGTGTATTTTTTAAATGCGCAAATATAATAAAGAAAAAAAAGAGGAAGAAATAACAGACATCAATGGAATCTTGATTATTATTGATTTCCGATATTTCTCTGATACTGAATTCAAGTAATTGTTCTTTACTTCCGGATAGTAATCAAGTGACTTGCCTAAAAGCTGAATCCGGCTAAGATCACCAATTCCAAAATAGGGGCACTTGGAATAACTATATAAAAAAATTGGGTTCGGTTCATAACGATGTATGCCATTTATCAAAAGAAAGACTACAAATAAATTACAAGAAAACCGAATGCATGGTCATCAGCAAAAAGAGTAACCCAGAATGCCAAATATAGGTGATGGATACTAAAATCAATCAAGTAAGAAAATTTATGTGCCCGGGAAGTGTTTTAACGGAAGACGGAAAGTGCGGCACTAAGATCCGAAAGCAAATTGGAATATGTCAATGACGCATTTCAGAAGCTGAGCAGAGTATTAAGAGACAGGAAAATTTTGCTAGAAACAAAGAAGAGAGTCCTGGATTGCTATGTGATGTCTGTCCTTCAGTATGGCAGTGAATGGTGGACAATATCATCAAAAACTAAGGAAAAACTTGAAGCAACTGAAATGTGGTTCTACAGAAGGATGCTGCGGATATCATGGATCGAGCATGTGAGCAATGATGAGGTTTTAGAAAGGATGGAAACGAAAAATAAATTAATATTCAGCATCAGGATAAGACAGCTGAAGTTCTTGGGACATTTAATGAGGAAGGAGGGCTTAGAGAACCTGATGCTAACAGGCCAGATATAAGAGAAAAGAGACACAGAAAGGCAGCTGATAACATATTTGAAGGGCTTTGGAAGTTGGATGAGACAACGGGAGGGGTTGCGTGACGTTACAGGATAACGCGTGCCAAGAGTCACCAGAAACAGGGAGACGTGGAAGGCCATGATCGCCTACGTCCTGAAAGAACAAGGCACATAGACGAAGAAGAAAACTCCCGGTGTAAAAATCGGTACATTTGATTTATTTGCGAGTAAGTGATCAGTCTAAGGCCGGCTTAAAAAAGATCCTCCCATCTCGAACGGTTCTCATTTTTTAGAGAAGATATCGACTTGACGCAGATGGCGATGTACCTCCGCTAAGCCGATGTAAAATGTGAACCAAATCAATAATCTGCCGTTTTATGCACCACGGTCTTTTTACCTTGGATTCTAAATGTGAGATTTTGGGGTTCACGTTTACCCTACTAATTTTTACTCTATCCCAAAGCTGTAACCTCATTTAAGTATAAACCAAGCTTGTCGCTCCTTACCGAACAAAAACGAATAGTGATATTGATAATTCAGATTTGATCGAGTTCAATCAAGAGAGGTCCTGAATATGGTGGTAAACTGCATCCAGTAGCAAGGCCTCTGATTGGGACCTTGTGAAGAGCATTGAACCATATCTTAATTGCTGTTGTTCTCAGGTCCACCCTGACCCGGAGTGGTAGCACCTGTTAGTGTCACAGCTATGGGCAAATAACTAACCGACAAACTGGGGTGAAAACACTCAGTCAGTCAGTTAAGTGCCATACGTGATACACGCTTGAGCGATCATGTCTCGAAAGAGACATAAATGACTGGGCGAAGATTATCCCGCAGTTGGTTGCCATTGCTTCCTGCGGTAGACTGGTTGCCAGCCAAGGCTATTGAACCAGATCTGTCCTATTATTTAACTCATAACTGTAGGGAAAATATACTTTTATAGAAATATATACATAAAATTGAATTTTATAGAAAAATATACATTTTGGAAGAAAACATTATTACCATAACACATTTTTGAAGGAAAAAAATCTCAACAAAACCTTTTTGAATACAAGACTAGAAGATATTTTCCAGTTTTCTAAAATAAAAAAAGAATCAAAAGGTAAACAATTTTTATTAAAATCTGATTCACTTCTGACACTTTATTGGAACTTGACAGACACAAAAATGCCCTGTTCCTGGGTGTAACGGTTAACTGCATCTAGCAGCAGAACCTCTGATTAGGAGATTGTGAGAAGCATGGAACCCCCTCTTAATTGCTGTTGTTCCATTGTCCACCCTGATCCAGAGTGGTAGCAGCCGTTAGGGTCCCATCTATAGAAAAATAGCTCACCCACAAACTGGAGTCAAAAGAATATGAAAGTATAAAAATAGAATTTTATAAAAAAATATATGCATAGAAATAGACTTTTATAGAAAAGTATACATTTTTGAAGGAAGAATATTGCCAAAAATACATTTTTGAAAGAAAAAAAAATATTACCAGCAATACTTTTTTGAATACAATACTAGAAAACATGTTCAGTTTTCTAAATTAAAAAACAAAAATAAAAAATGTTTTTCATCAAAATCTAACTACATCAACCTTCTCACTATAATCAAACATTAACAAAAATAACTTAAAACCTCACCTTTCTGGCATTAAATAACCCACAGAGGTATTGATGTGCCGTTAAATGAAAGTCAAACTCAAACGCGTAGTTATTTCTTATTCTATATTTCTTTGTTTTTTTTTATACTTTCTCGTTCCTTTTCATTCTTTTCTTTTTAGATACAAAAGTAAGAGAGACAGATAATAAGTATATTGTTGCCATTATGCTAGACTAGCAGTATAGCCCGGCGTTGATCGGGTGTAATGAAAGTTTTAAAACTAATCCATGGTCCTGGAGCTCAGACTCTTTGGACGTTGGCACGAAAGACTAAAAAGTAATAGTTGTTTCCAGTTAAAGCGAAACCGTAGACTGAAAGAAAAACGAATGGATGTAATTCAAATTTTGATTTTCTTGTATCGATATCAAATAAGTTTTTTTCGTCGTAAACTGAATTTTGAAGGCTATATAAGTCCTCTGAGTAAATGGTATCATGGCTGAGACAAAGAACTACAACTATAACTACTTAAAGCAAAACCCGAAGCAAGAACACTCGCAGACACTTCTCGTAGAACTATGTAAATTTTCAAGAAAATCGGTTCAGCCGTTTCGAAGTCTATAGGTAACGGACACACACACACACACACACACACACACACACACACACACACACACACACACACACTGAGACAAAGTTCCATTTATAAATAAGTTTAGATTAAGCGTATTATATAAAATTTATTACTAGCAATACATTTTTGAATACAAAACTGGAAGACATCGTCAGTTATCTAAAATAAAAATATTTCATTAAAATCTGACTATAGAAGTATAATAGACAAAGCGTACAACGGCCAAAACGTCGTAAACATGGCAATAAAGATGAGGACAACAGACCGAATAATGTAAATAATGTAAATGCTACTTCATCTCAGAAGTAGAATAAAAAAAGCGTACAACGGCCGAAACGTCGTAAACATGGCAATAAAGATGAGGACAACAGACCGAATAATGTAAATAATGTAAATGCTACTTCATCTCAGAAGTATAATAGACAAAGTGTTCAACGGCCGAAACGTCGTAAACATGGCGATAAAGATGAGGACAACAGACCGAATAATGTAAATAATGTAAATACGACCTCATCTCAGAAGTATAATAGACAAAGCGTACAACGGCCGAAACGTCGTAAACATGGCAATAAAGATTGGGACAACAGACTGAATAATGTAAATACTACCTCATCTCAGAAGTAGAATAAAAAAGCGTACAACGGCCGAAACGTCGTAAACATGGCGATAAAGATGAGAACAACAGACCGAATAATGTAAATACTATCTCATCTCAGAAGTATAATAGACAAAGCGTACAAACGGTGAAACGTCGTAAACAAGGCGATAAAGATGAGGACAACAGTCCAAACAGCGTAAAAAATATACTAATAAAATTCTCAGATGTATAGACAAATATCGAATCCTTTTCTTTGTCTCTTCACCAGTCTTCACATTTTTTCTCCTCTCAGTAACCCTTTGTATCTTAGTGGCATTATTTCCTTGCGTGGAGTGAAGTGATTAAAGAAGTGAAAAAAAATCATAAAATTGGAATGAAATGAAATGAACTCAATTCTTTCATTACTAGTTTTTTATTTATTTTTTTTTAGGTAACCTTGACACATTTTTTCTGACTGTCCGAATGTGGATTTGCGTTATCGTTTCAGGCCTTATTCTGTTGATGTTTTCTTTAAGTATTTACAAGTCTTCACTGTTTTCATCCAACTATGAATTTTGATTAGGCCGCCATCTTCTCGTGCCAACAAATCTGTCATTGATCGCTGCTTTCTCGGCAACTCGCAGAAGCACTTGTGACTAAGACTATTGCCAAATGCAATCATATAATGAACAGACACGAATCACGTTTGAGGACGCCATTTTAATTTTTCTACTATTTGTTCAACGCCTTATTTTATTTTACTTTCCCAACTCAATGAAGCCGGACAGTAAGAGATATATTTTTATAGGTTGTTGTATAGATCAAGAAACAACCAAGAAAATAAAATGTCGTAATATATATATATATATATATATATATATACTAGCAGTATAGCCTGGCGTTGCTCGGATGTAATGAAAGCTTTAAAACCTATCCATGGTCCTGGAGCTCAGAATCTTTGGATGTTGGCACGAAAGACTAAAAAGCAGTAGTTGTTTCGAGTTAAAGCGAAACCGTAGACTGAAAGAAAAATGAATGGATGTAAGTCAAATTTTGATTTCCTGGTATCGATATCAAATTTTCTGCACTATTATAAGAACTGCAACGTTGAAACTTCTGAATATCGTTTCTTATGTCTTTGTCTATGAGTGTATCAAATTTCATTAAAAGCGGATCACTCCTTCTATAACCCGATTTTATCGATTATCGATTTTCGATATTTATCTGGGGTACCTCGACACAAAACCTAGCTAAGAACACTCACAGACGCTTATAGTACAACTGTGTAAATTTTCAAGAAAATGGGTTCAGCCGTTTCGGAGTCTATAGGTAAAGGATACACACACACACACACACACACACACACACACACACACACACACACACATACTCAGAAAAAGTTCCATTTATAAATAAGTTTAGATATATGTATTTTATATTTGAGATAGTAAGGCCATGGAGGCTCAGTGGATTGCTCTCTAGGAAAGTAGCATCATCTAATCTAATGTAAGCAGGAATAATTCTCTACATAATGGTTTAAGGAAGATAAACTTTTGTTAGCCGCGACCATTTAATCTGTAAAATGACAAAATCTTGCTATCAATCTATCTTCTTCTTCTATGTGACCTGTCCCTACAGGACGTAGGCGATCATGGCCTGGTGGCTCTTAGCACGCCATCTCCTGTTACGCCATGCAACCCTCATTCCGTCATCCGCCTGATTAGGTCTTTCAAATATGATATCCGTTGCTTTCCCCTGTCTCTTTTCCCCTCTATATGGCCTCTAAATATATCTATGTATATTACCCTCTATCTATCCCTCTAATATATATATATATATATATATGTATATAATGAATTAGATCACTCTGGCTATTAAACGCGTATAATAATATATGCGCGAAAAAGTCTGTCTTCTTCCACCGAACGCTCGTAACCCAGAGGTAGAATCGCCGACTGACGCCAATTCGGTCGGGTTTCAATCCTGGGTTAAAAATCAATCGGAGTCTAACCGTACTGATGAGCTGTGATACAGCGAAACAGATCTGTCTGCGGATGACAATATATATATATATATATATATATATACTTTTTAATCATTTCACCCCGAGCAAGGCGGAAACGCCACTGATGTGCAGGGGGTTACATAAATGTAAAAAGATTAATTAGAAAAGAGTGAGGAGTACAAGCTAGTTAGAAAGGAACAATAGAAAGCTGAGAAAGAAGGTGCGATGACAGATACATAGGAGGAGAGAAAGGGAAGGTTATACAGGGGAGGGGAGAGAGCTAGAGGCCAGTGGTTAGTAGATGAGTATTAACTTTGCATTTAAATTTCTGGAGGTTGTAGCCGTCAGGAAAGCAAGAATACGGGAGTGAGTTCCACAGGCGGGAAGTGCGAGAGAGGAAGCTGCAGGAGTAGAATTGTCGTCTGCATTTGGCTAACCTGACTGTGAATGGGTGGGACCCTGTTGCCAGTCTGGTTGCACGGGTAAACACCTGTTGAGGAGGCATCAGTGACTTAAGCTCATCCGAGCAGAAGCCATGAAAATATTTATAGAAGAGACAGAGAGAGGTCACATTTCGACGACGGGAAAGTGGCTGCAGTCGAGTCGCCAGATCAGTACCTATCACATTACAGACTCTCCTTTGGAGCTTGTCAAGAACACTGAGGAGAACGACAGGGGCACCTGACCATAAATGGCAGCAGTACTCCATGCACGGACGGATGGTTGACTTGTATATATGCAGGATGGATTCAGGTGGAAAAAACATCCTGGATCGACATAGTGACACAACCTTCTTAGCAGTAGATTTTGCTATGGATTCAATTATTGTCATCCACCAGACAGATCTGTTTCTCTGTATCACAGATGACAATATATATATATATATATTGTCATCCGCAGACAGATCTGTTTCGCTGTATCACAGCTCATCAGTACGGTTAGACTCCGATTGCTTTTTAACACAGGATTGAAACCCGACCGAATTGGCGTCAGTCGGCGATTCTACATCTGGGCTATGGGCGGTCTGTGGAAGAAGGCAAACTTTTTAGCGCATATATTATTATACGCGTCCAATAGCCAGAGCGCTCTAATTCATTATATATATATATATATATATATATATACTATGGGGACTCACCTAGATGACATATGAACTCGTCCAAGCTATATATAAATAACAGTTCTGCTTTGTAGAAGTAAGAGTAAGAGAGATAGACAGAAAGAAGAGCGGAATCTATTCCATCAGAAAACTCTGACAGACTAAAAGTCACACTTATAATTGCTCATTGGTATATGTTTATACTATTGTCTTTGTAATATATTTGTGTAACTCTATTCCGTCTTTATTTCTGGTCCCAACAGGACAACAACGACTTGGTATCAGTCAGTCAGTTAATTGCCATACGTGAAACACGCTTGGGCGATCATGTCTCGAAAGAGACATGACTGACTGGGCAGAAGATTATCCCGCAGTAAGTTGCCATTGCTTTCTGCGGTAGACTGGTTGCCGACCAAGGCTACAGAACCCAATCTGTCCTGTTATTTAACCCATAACAGGAAGGAATAGACGGATTAAAACTTTTCGCAATGGTATTTGCACGTTAGTGAATGCAATGAATTCAACTGGAATTCGAACGCGTCTCCCCGATTTCTCCTTCCGAGCCGATATCCACTGCACCACAAAAAAAAAAATCTTATAAAATATATAAAAACCATCCGCAGACACAGCTTTTCAGTGCCACTATATAAAACGACATCTTACAGAAAGTTTCGAACTGACATATTTATTTTAATTTTTTTTTAACAATTTAATTTTAATGGTTACACGTATTTGAATGGATAGTCTGTTTTTATATAATTAAACAGTACATTTATATAGCTACCGGCTTGAATATCCGAGAAATCTTGTTAGGAAAATAAATATCTCTTCCGGCAAATAAAGTACTGTTTAATTATGAAAAAAAAAAACAACGAAAAATCAGTCTATCTACTCAAATAGAAGTATTCATTAAAAATAATGTTCAAACAAATAAATTTGTGTGAGTTAGGCCGGGGAATTTTTATGAGGTCTTTCGGGTTCCTGATGAGTGACTTGAGGTAATACTCTAGAGATTGAGTTTGAGTTTTGTTTAACGACATATCAACACCTCTATGGGTTATTTAATGCATAAATGATAAGGGTTTAAGATATTTTTTAAATGTTCGTTTATAGTGAGAAGTTTGATTTAGTCAGATTTTGAAGAAAATTATTATTATTATTATTATTATTATATTTTTATTTTAGAAAACTGAAGATATCTTCAAGTTTTGTATTCAAAAATGTATTGCTGGTAATACTTTTTTCCTCCAAAAATGTAATATGGCAATAATATTTTTTCCTTCAAAAATATGTTATGGTAATATTTCTTTTCCTTCAAAAATGTATTATTGATAATACTTTTTATTCCAAATGTGTATTTTTCTATAAAAAGTCTATTTTTATACTTTCATAGTTTTTTTTTTATCCCAGTTTGGGGATAAACTATTTTGTCCATAACTGGGACCCTAACAGGTGCTACAGAGTCAGAGTGAACCTGAGAACAACAACAATTAAGATATGGTTCCATGCTCCTCACAACGTAAAAATCAGAGGCCTTGCTGCCGGATGCAGTTTATTGTCATACCCAGGACAAGTGACACTCTATCTCGTGCCTCTGCTATATATTTAAAGAGCCTTGATAAAATCCAAAGAAGAAACTGCAACGTTTATAGTCCTGATTTGACATCTCGGCTTCAGTCACTTTCTCAACGCCGTAATCTAGCTTCCCTATATATTTTCTCTAAATACTTTCATGATAATTGTTCCGATGTACTTTTCTCAGTGGAACGAAAACTTTATGAATTTAAGTTCAGTGATAGACGTTTGACAAAATACGCCACAAAATTGATGGAGATGCTCGGCAGCCTTGACATATTTGGAAAAGACTTGAGAGTTATCAAAAATCTTTACTGGCAGCAAACCGCTTGTATACGGACTGGTAATGAATTCAGCATATATACAAAGATAGAAAGGGGCGTAAGACAAGGATGTATCTTTTCAACAGATCTGTTCAACTTGTACAGCGAGAATATTTTGAGGACCCTAGAAGATATGCCTGAATTTGTCATCAGAGGCCACAATTTAAACAACCTAAGATACGCAGATGATACAGTGCTGATAGGAGACACAGAAAGGAAACTACAAGACCTTCTACAGAAGGGAGCTGAATAAAGTAACAAGAAAGGACTAGAAATAAACTGCACAAAACCCGAATGCATGGTCATCAGTAAAAAGGGCAGCCCAAAATGCCAAATACAGGTCGAGGCTACTAGACTCAAAGCGGGTACAAAAAAATTAAATACCTGGGAAGTGTTATAACAGAAGACGGAAAGTGCGACACAGAGATCCGAAAGCGAATTGGCATGGCGAAGAAACATTCCAGAAGTTGAGTAAAATATTAAGAATCAGGACAATTTCAGTAGAAACAAAGAAGAGAGTACTGTATTACTATGTGTTGTCCGTTCTTTAATATGGCAGTGAATGCTGGATAATATCATCAAAGATGAAGGAAAAATTGAACTAAATAAAATGTGGTTCTACAGAAGGATGCTGCGAATATCATGGATCGAGCATGTGAGCAATGATGAGGTCTTAGAAATCATAGAAACAAAAAGGAAATTAATACTGAGCATCAGGAAGATACAGCTGAAGTTCCTCGGACATGCAATGAAGAGGGAAGGCACGGAGAACCTGATACTAACAGGTCAGATAGAGGGAAAAAGAAACAAGCAACGAATAACATATTTGAAGGACCTAATCAGGTGGATGATGGAACGAGGGTTACATGGTGTAACAGGAGAAGGCGTGCTCAGAGCCACCAGGGATAGGGAAAAGTGGAAAAACATAATAGCCTACGTCTTGAAGGGACAAGGCATATAGAAGAAGAAGATAGATTGATGGCAAGATTTTGTCATTTTACAGATTAAATGGTCGGGGCTAACAAAAATTTATCTCCCTTAAACCATTATGTGGGGAATTATTTCTGCCTACCATTAGATTAGATGACGCTACTTTCCTAGAGAGCAATCCACTGTGACTCCTTGGCCTTACTCTCTCAAATGACCACATATGGTATGACTACAAAGAACCCTTAGCTGCATCTACTGTTTGGAAGGTTGGTTCACTGAAACGGGCCAGCAAGTTTTTTCTCCTCAGTCTCCATTTTGCATATTTATAAATCTACCATTCGTCAGCGCATTAAATCCTGCTTCCATAACGTGTCGGGTGCTACTGCTATTCATCTTGAGGTTTTCTGCAAAATCCAAAGAACTACCTGCGATATAATCGATCTTGACTTGGTATTTCTGCCTTGCTTTTATCATTTTAGAATAACAGGCATGGAAGTGAAACTACAAGACCTCCCACAGAAGACGGAGAAGAAAAGCAAGAAGAAAGGACTAATATAAACTACAAGAAAACTGAATATATAGTCATCAGCAAAGCCAGGACACTAAAATGCCAATTATAAGATCAGGGATACTAAAATCAAGCTAGTAGAGAAATTTAAATATCTGGGAAGTGTTCTGACAGAGAACAGAAACTGTGACGCTGAAATCCTGTAATATAACAATCTGGCCCCACCCGAGGAAGTGATGCAAGCGATGGTGTTTTCCGTCGGTGAAGGGGGCGGCGAAACGACAAGACAGGTGTTTGTGAAATACATCCTGTCAAGGCCGGAGCGGATATCATTTTGACCTTATTTCCGACAGCGGCGGAAATGGCTACAGAGGCAAACAGATCAGGTGTCTCTTAGAATTACGTAGGCGTTGCGTGGGCGAGGCAAAACCGGAAGGGAAGTCCCGGTTCTAGAGGACTATATAAAGACCTCGACACACGGATTCGCTAGTAGCAGAGAACGGCCAGTGAAGCAGCGAGAAACACCACAGGCAGACTACACTCCCGTCAACCCATTCTATGTGCGCTCTCACCCTTCCGTTCTCTATTCCACACGGTTCGTCGTCATTAATAAAAATATAACCTTATATTTTTATATATGCGTGTTTGTTGTTTTGTCGTCGTACGGCGATATATAACAATCCGAAGGCGGATTGAGATGGCCAATGACGCATTTCCAAATCTAAGCAGATTATTGACAGACAGGGAAATTTCGTTGTAAACAAAGGAGAGAGTAATGGAATATGACGAGATATCTGTTCTCTTTTAAGGCAGCGATGACTGGACAATATCCTCAAATAAGAAGTAAAGACTTGAAGCAACAGAAATGTGGTTCTAAAGAGGAATGCTGGGATATCAAGGACAGAACATGTGAGCAAAGACGACGTTTTTGAGAGAATGGAACCGAAAAACTTATGCTTAACATAAATAAAATACGCTTGATTTATCTGAGATACATAACATGGAGGGAAGGTTTAGAGAATCTGATACTCACAGGATGGACAGAGAGATATGGAAACAGGGGAAAACAACGCGTGACATACTTACTGGGCTTAAGCAACTGGATCGTATAGTAGGGTTTAGGAGAAATCAGTCAGTCAGTTTACTGCCATACGTTATACATACTTGAGCGATCATGTCTCGAAAGAGAGATGACTGACTGGGCAGATGATTCTCCCGCAGTAATTTGCCATTATTTCTGCAGTAGGCTGGTTGCAAGCCAAGGCTATAGAACCCAATCTGTCCTGTTGTTTAATCCATAGCTGGAGGAAAGAAACGGATTGATACCTTTACCAACGGTATTTGCGATTAAGTGTATGAAAGGAATTCAATTGGAATCGAACTCGGCTCCTCGATTTCTCGTTCCGAGGAGAAATACTAAGACAAAATATATTCAGAGCAACAAAAATAGAAAGACGTTGAGGTCTATGATCGCCTCCGTTTTGAGGTGACCCGGAACATAAAAGAAATAGCTCCATGCTAATTTCGTATTAATATTCGTGGTTATGGATCAAATCTGTTTGGTGACACTATGATCACTCTTGATACGTTTCCAGCAGATGTCCGCATTAACAACTGAGTTAAATCAAATTGAGCTCAGTAAATAACGATTGCGCATAACAAATCACATCAAATACTGCAAAATTAAACGTTTACTTTCTGAAATAAATCTTTGGCAAAATGCCACTTATAACCGCGGTTCCCAAAACCAATGGCCGCGTCCCAAATTAGCATTTGCCAGGTTCCCGGGTGGTTTTAGGGTATCTTTTTAAACTAATTATTCTCCCAATAAAAGGCGCAGAGGTTACTCAGTCAGACCAGTTTTTAGTTACTCTTCCAGAATTTTAACATTAGTTGGCACTAGTAGCATAGCCCGACGTTGCTCGGGTGTAATGAAAGCTTTAAAACTATTCCAAGGTCCTGGAGCTCAGACTCAGCCTAAAGAATACTTGTGTGAAGTTTGGTGAGAATCGGATAAAAATTGTGGATTTGCATAAAGGACATACAGACAGATAAATAGACACAAACACAAACATCTTGCCTTTTTATATATATATTATCGATTTTATGCACTATTGTAAGAACTGCAACCTTGAAACTTTTGAATATCGTTTCTTATTTCTTTGTCTATGAGTGTATGAAATTTGATTAAAATCGGACCACTCCTTCTATAATACGATTTTTTTCGATTTTCGATATTTATCGGGGGTACCTCGACACAAAACCTAGCTAAGAACATTCGCATACTCTTATAGTACAACTGTGTAAATTTTCAAGAAAATCGGTTCAGACGTTTCGGAGACTATAGGTAACGGACACACACTCACACACAGACACACACACAGACACACACACACACACAGAGACAAAGTTCCATTTATAAATAAGTTTAGTTAATCTGAAATAATAAGATACGTAGATGACTTGGAGTTGATGGAAGACAGAAAAAAAATCAAAACTCTACACAAGGTAGAGAAGGAAGTCGAGAATAATGGTCTGAATATCTACTGAAAAGAAAAAATGTACAATTGTCAGCAAACAATAAAAGCCACAACAAACAAAGAAACAAAATATTCATTATAGACGCCAATCTCAAAAAATTACAGAAGTTTAAATTCTAGAAAGCGTTTTAGCAGAAAATACGACACCAAAATCCGAACGCTCATTGTAAATGGTGCAGCAGAAATATCTCCCACGGAAAAGATTAGCAAAAAGACTAAAGAAATCCTAATATATATATATATATTTAATTCTTGTTTAAACAAAGGGTTAATATTCTTATTAATTTTGTTTTTAAAGTGACACCCATCAAATAGTGGACTTTGTTCGACAGACACTGTTGTAGGTAATTGCTAAAATTTTTAATCATCCAAGAGGCTTTATTTTACGCCCTTAACATGTGGCCTTGAAATATTCAGCCTATAGCAGAACTGATTTTCCATTAGGAACACCATCATACCGACGTAACTTGAAATGAATAAGAAAAGCCGTAAGTGTTGCAATTACTAATTCACCAGTCTCGAACAAAAATAATTAAAAAGCGCATTGTGTACCTGCTCTAGCCATGTTGATAACTGATGGTATCTTAAACAAAACAGTAAGATATTAACTAGAAGAAAATACCATTGCCATTTTCCTGAGTTCACTGCCACAGTGGTATTCGTACAGAATACACTATTAGAAAAATATGTATTCAAGAAGCTAAGCCAAGTACTAAGAAACAGGAAAATTTCGTTAGAAACAAAAAGAAGAGTACTGAACTATTACGTTGTATCAGTCTCTCTGTATGGCAGTGAATGCTGGAGATGCCTTTCAAAATCTATGCAAACTATTAAGAAACAGGAAATTTTCATTAGCAACAAAGAGAAATATATTAAACTGTTACGTCATACGAATTACGACAGAGAATGTATGGATTACCTAAAATTCATAACTCACTCTGCTTAAGCTGATCTTGTCTATGATTAGATCGGCACAGTATAGACTGGCGAAATGGTTGCTTGACCTTCTAGATCCAGTCAGCCAACATTATTCTACTTTTGCATCCCCAACTCCTTTAATTTGCAACAGCTGTCCAAGACTTTCCCTGAGATGAAAACTCTTGTTATATTGCTTCTTTTGATATTAGTATTTTTATAACTAATATCCTTTTGACATAGGTTATCAATATATGTGTTGATTATTTATATAAGGGCACCGTTAAGGCTCTTTCTTTTGCCGAAAGAAAGGGAGCCGAGTTCGAATTCCTGTTAAGTTCCTTGTGTTCACTTACGCGCGAATACCCTTCGGAAAGGTTTCACTCTATTTCTTCCCTCCACTTATGGGTTAAATAACAGGATAGATTGGGTTCTATAGCCTTGGCTGGAAACCAATCTACCGCAGAAAGCAATGGCAACCTACTGCGGGATAATCTTCTGCCCAGTCAGTCATGTTACTTTCGAGACAGGATCACCCAAGCGTGTATCACGTATGGCACTTAACTGACTGACTTTTGCCGAAAAGGTTTTTGTTGAGCTAATAAAATTGGTTACTAAGTCTGTTTCATTTAGTTTCAACAATATAATATACCTCCAAATTGACGGAATTGTTATGGGCTCTTCCCTTGTCCCACATTGACTAATATTTTTGTGTTTTCTTTTTAAACAATATTATTAGAAAAGTGCCATAAACCGGCGGTTTATGTTCGCTATGTCGACGACACTTTTGCTTGTTTTTTCCGTCACATAGCGAAGCTTCCCTTCCTTGATGTTTTGGTTTCCAAAAATAACAATTCTTTCGTTACGTCTATTGATCAGGTGAAGAGGCTCATCCCTTGTTCCCTGTCTAGGATGTGATTTCCGGCTTTCTCTTATCCAATCTTTTTACTCTTTTCTTTTTTTTTCAATTTGAGGAGATAGACTAAACTATCGCCCGGTTCACACTTCACCCAAGTCCATTGAACAGGTGAAGAGGCTCATCCTTTTTTTTCTGTTTAGGATGTAGTTTCCGGCTTTCTCTTTTCCAATCTTTTTACTCTTTCCTTTTTTTTTTTATTTTTCAATTTGGGTAGATAGACTAAACTATCGTCCGGCTCACATTTCACCCACGTCGACTGTACAGGTGAAGAGGCTCATCCCTTGTTCCCTGCTTAGGATGTGGTTTACGGCTTTCTCTGTTCCAATCTTTTCACTGGGTTTTTTTTTTATAATTGGAGTAAATAGACTAAACTATCGCCCGGTTCACACTCCACCTACGGCTATTGAACAGGTGAAGAGGCTCATGCCTTGTTCCCTGTCTAGGATGTGGTTTCCGGCTTCTCTTTTCCAATTTTTTAACTCTTACGTAGCTCCCGTGCACATCAGTGGCGTTACCACCTCGCTCGGCGTGATATGATTAAAAAACAAAAAAACCCCAAAACTTCGGTGTATAGGAAACACACTTTTTTGTGGTTATATCTAAGTTGGGAATCTTTTGCTATTTTGTCCCTAAAGATCAATCTCATTATAACTCTAACACACCGTGCACTTATGATTAGTTCTAGTGCAAGATTTGATCATGGTATTGATAACTAGCAGTATAGCCAGGCGTTGCTCGGGTGTAATGAATGCTTTGAAACTAATCCATGGTCGTGGAGCTCAGACTCTTTGGACGTTGGCACGAAAGACTAAATAGTTGTTTCCAGTTAAAGCGAAACCGTAGACTCAAAGAAAAATGAATGGATGTAGGTCAAATTTTGGTTTCCTCGTATCGATGTCAAATAAGATTTTTCATCGTAAACTGAATTTTGAAGGCTAAATAAGTCCACTGAGTAAATGGTATGATGGCTGAGACTAATAACTACAATTATACCTACTTAGAGCCAAACCCAAAGCAAAAACTGAAATAAAAAGGCTGAAAAAAATACAGACATACAGGCAGATAAACAGACACACACACACACACACACACACACACACACACACACACACACACACACACACGCAAAAAAAACATCTTGCCTTTTATATATATATTATCGATTTTCTGCACTATTGTAAGAACTGCAACCTTGAAACTTTTGAATATCGTTTCTTATGTCTTTGTCTACGAGTGTATCAAATTTGATTAAAATCGGACCACTCCTTCTCTAACCCGTCACGTGAATAACCATACTCTATCTTTTAAAATCTATTTTAATAATTTCAAGATAAGGCAAAGAAGAAAAGCAATAAATCCATTAAAGTGCAAGAGGGTTACTAAGATTTGAAGAATATGATAAAAAACAACACTATTAAGGAGAGAGGGCAATAAAAGAACAGGAAGTAAGGTAATTTTTTAAGCGCAGTTTAGATCTGGCCCAAAGCCTAAAGTATGTGACTCCCAATGAGGATCGAACTCCCTACTCAACGCATTTGATTGATTTCGTGGTAATACGTTTCAGCCGTGATTGTTTCGTCAGGATTCAGAAATCTCTGGTGAATCAATCCTGCTTTAGACCACCAAACATTTATTTCTAATTTTTTGAAGGAACTACGGATTTAGGTAAGATTTTCTTTTCTACTCAAACATTGCCCTGAATACCGTCGGTTGTCGTATAGGACCCATTTCTCAGCGCCGTCGGTTGTTCTATAGGATCCATTTCTCGTCGCCATCAGTTGTCCTATAGGATCCATTTGTCATCGCCATCAGTGGTCCTTTAGGATTCATTTGTCATCGCAATCAGTGGTCTTATAGGAACTATTTCTCATCGCCATCAGTAGTCCTATAAGATCCATTTGTCATCGCAATCACTGATCCTATAGGATCCATTTCTCATCGCCGTCAGTGGTTTATAGCATCAATTTATCGTCGTCGGTTTTCCTATAAAATCTAATTTTCATCGCTGTCGTTTGTTTTATACAATCTATTTCCCATCGTCGTTGCTTGTATACAATCCACTTCTCATCGCTGTCGGTTGTCCTCTAAGATACATTTCCCATCACATTTCACAATACGATCGAGAAATTGCCAATTCTCTTTTTTGCAAAAAGAGATTCTTACAGATTTAATAACGTCGACTATTTAGGTTTCAAATCAATTATCTCACCCATTTACTAAACAACGTAGACGTTTAAATTTTGTTCTAAAGTTCAGATAATTGATCCAATACTTAGACGTTTAAATTTTGTTCTAAAGCTCAGATAACTGATGCAATACTTAGACGTTTAAATTTTGTTCTAAAGTTTAGATAATTGATCCAATACTTAGACGTTTAAATTTTGTTCTAAAGTTTAGATAACTGATCCAATACTTAGGCGTTTAAATTTTGGTCTAAAGTTCAGATAATTGATCCAATACTTAGACGTTTAAATTTTGTTCTAAAGCTCAGATAACTGATGCAATACTTAGACGTTTAAATTTTGTTCTAAACCTCAGATAATTGATCCAATACTTAGACGTTTAAATTTTGTTCTAAAGCTCAGATAATTGATCCAATACTTAGACGTTTAAATTTTGTTCTAAAGTTTAGATAATTGATCCAATACTTAGACGTTTAAATTTTGTTCTAAAGTTTAGATAATTGATCCAATACTTAGACGTTTAAATTTTGTTCTAAAGCTCAGATAATTGATCCAATACTTAGACGTTTAAATTTTGTTCTAAAGCTCAGATAACTGATGCAATACTTAGACGTTTAAATTTTGTTCTAAAGCTCAGATAATTGATCCAATACTTAGACGTTTAAATTTTGTTCTAAAGCTCAGATAATTGATCCAATACTTAGACGTTTAAATTTTGTTCTAAAGTTTAGATAATTGATGCAATACTTAGACGTTTAAATTTTGTTCTAAAGTTTAGATAATTGATCCAATACTTAGACGTTTAAATTTTGTTCTAAAGCTCAGATAATTGATCCAATACTTAGACGTTTAAATTTTGTTCTAAAGTTTAGATAATTGATCCAATACTTAGACGTTTAAATTTTGTTCTAAAGTTTAGATAATTGATCCAATACTTAGACGTTTAAATTTTGTTCTAAAGTTTAGATAATTGATCCAATACTTAGACGTTTAAATTTTGTTCTAAAGCTCAGATAACTGATTAAATACTTGCACATGATTATATTTCAAGATTTGCGTTTACTGATGTTTTTAATTTCTCAACTTTTATGGGAGGCTAACGACTACGACCTTTCTTATCTTCAAGGCTGGATTCACCACAACGGAGTTTCATAAAACAACGTTTCACTGTGTAACCATTAATAGATATTTCTCCGCAAACTTTATTAATATTTCGAGCTGTGCTGCGCTGCGTTGCAGTTAAAATCATATTAATAACAATAAATTTGACGAAATTCTTCTTTTGACATCTTTCTTAAGAGGTTTGAAAAAAAGGAACCATTTAGAAAAAATATATACAAAATACACTTTAATACATAATAACATTTTCGTGTATTTTATATACATTAAAAAGTTTAATAGGTACTTCCACAAAAATACTCAAGGATTTATATCAATTTTTAAAAATGAAAAATCTTTCATTTTAGCTTTAATTTAAAGCTAAAGGTTTAAATTTATTATTTACAGTAATCAATATACTCTTATGTATTTCCAACATAAATTATATTAATTAGAACCGACTTTAATTGTTTTTCCATTAACATCATCAAAGTCGTCCATATTTAAGAGATTTGTAGACACCAGTTAGTTTTCATTTTGAAGCCTTTTAAAACTTAAATACACTTTTTTGAAAAGTTATTTTAGCAATATTAGCTGATTTAAAGTATAATTAATCTGATTTTAAACAAATATTGTTTACTTTAAGTTTAATATAGCACAGAAAGCATTTTTAAACTTGATAGTAACTGTGTTTTTAACAAGACAGTGCACAGATTTGACATGTAGACAACCTGATGACAGGTTTAATATTGTTCAATAATTTAAGAAAATGACGTGAGTGTTTTTTTTATAGTTTTTAAGGACGCAGTAATATAAAAAAATAGGAAAATATTCTTCCTAATCTAATATTTTATTGAATTTTAAAAATATTGTTGTCACTCTTATTTTCTGATAATATCGCGTCATGTCTCTTGTGCATACAAAAGTAGGTACACTAATAAAGGAAATTTAATAATTAAATCAGTACATCAATAAAATAAATTTAGAATTATTTCAAAAAACATTTGGAGTGTGATTATTTATATTAAGTTTTTCACTTATGATTAGTAAATATAGAAGGCTGAAATTAATACAGAATTAAAAGAAAATTAAAAATTAAAATGAAAATCTTTAAATAAAAATTCATTATTCCCCGAATTTTTAAAGACAATTATGTCCTTATATCTTATTTATAGAAGTAATTATTAACTTTTATAAATAAATAATTTAACAGATTTGTGGTGATACCGAGCAAATGCGATGGACCGGAATGTTTGCGCTTTCACGACCAAAAAGCAAATAACCAAAAGTCGTCGCTGTGCCACCGGCTCCGCGCAGATGTTCCGGTTGAAAACTAAAAATTAATTAAATATTAAATTTCCAGTTCGTGAGCCTACGCGAATTTTATTTATCAGCCAATGGGAAGCCCAGAACCAAATACAAGTGTGAAATCCCAAATGAGCTGCTGTGATCCAAAAAGAAGATATAAAAAGCTGATACAAAAAGCATTGCCAGGCAAACCGACTCGAGAAGAAGAGAGTAATTAGTATCTCCCTTGACCGAAGTCAAGTGGCTTACTACGCTCGCTTCCCTTACCTCTTTCATTCTTCCCTGCCTCAAAAACTACTTACTGACTTTAGGAGCGAATACATCAAAGACATTCCTTACTTACACGCTCCCAAATTCCTAAGCATTAATTCTCTTTCGGCATTATATTGCCATGAACATTTTAACATCCGTTGGACCTATACTTCATGTATTACTTCAATTGTAAAAACATTAATTGATATGTGTATATAAATAAAATGTTATTTTTCTACTTAAATTGCCTTTCTTGATTTGTAATCATTTTATGACTTATAGTGGGCTATCCACAACAAGGCCAAATTCCGTTAACCTGCAACAGTATACAACTACCCTTCACTGGAACGGACTCCCACAACAAACAAAAAAATAGATAAGCAGCTCCTATAAATTGGTGACGACGACGTTCCCCAGAGATTTACTGCATTTTTAATGGAACAATTCAGAGCTAATTTTTCGGAAATGTATAACTGATGTGCGTTGTGGTGCAGTGGATATCGGCTTAAAACGAGAAATCGGGAGGTCGAGTTCGAATTCCACTTGAATTCATTGCATTCACTTGTGCGCAAATATCCTTGGGAAAGGTATTAATCCATCTCTTCCCTCCAGTTATGGGTTAAATAATAGGACAGGTTGGGTTCTATAGCCTTAGCTGGCAACCAATCTACCGCTGAAAGCAATGACAATCTACTACTGGATAATCTTCTGTCCAGTCAGTCATGTCTCTTTCGAGACATGATCGCCCAAGCGTGTTTCACGTATGACACTTAAATGACTGATGATGATAACTGTTTGAAAAAAAAATTAATGGTTTTAATCTTCCAAGGAACCCTGCTTTTAATTAATTGAAAATAAATGGATCAAAATTTCATGAATTAAATAAGAGGAAGTCCTAATTTTCTTAAAGATAATTTCATTCATTTGTGAATAAGTCTTGAAAATGATATTAAAATCCGACAATTATTTGGTTTTCGCAAAAATTTCCAAAACGTGATGAAAAGATTTCCCATGATAATCTTCGGCTCACCTCTGACGCAACCCCTCCCCACAAAAAACAAGACTTTTAATCAAAATTTCCCACGTGTTATAAAAGGTTAATAATATAATAAAACAATTTTGTTTTTTTCTTATAATAATAACAAACATTTTGACGACGAAACTTTGTTTTCATCAGGTTTGAGGCCTTTCTTATCATTCTATGTTTATTTTTAGCGAAAGAGCGCAGTTATCTAATTAAAATATATATTGTCATCCGCAGACAGATCTGTTTCGCCGTATCACAGCTCATCAGAACGGTTAGACTCCGATTGCTTTTTTACCCAGGATTGAAACCCGACCGAAATGGCGTCAGTCGGCAATATATATAATTATAATTGGATCAAAATATAAACCCTGATCCAGGTTATATCCAAAACTGTAAACATCCACCCTGAAACAGACATTTCGAATGCTGTCTGTAGGGATCGAATAAGGGTATTCTAGAGATGTGCGCTGTAATGCTCGGAACGACAAATCGGAGAGCCGAGTTCGAATTCCTGTTGAATAAATTGCATTCGCTTTTCACTCCAGCTATGGGCAACAGATTGGGTTCTACAGCCTTGGGTGGCAATCAGTCTATCGCAGAAAATAATGGCAAACTACTATGGGAAAATCTTTTGCCCGGTCAGTCATGTCTCTTTCGAGACATGATCGCCCAAGCGTGTATAACGTAAGGCACTTAAATAAATGAAGACTCGCCGAAAGGATAAAAAAATATAGTGATCTATTATCAAAAATAAATTTATTGAGAAAACAAAATGAAGAGATTCCTAAAATTATGTTCATGCTCAAAGAGGGATCACGTCCGGGGGTGGTATCCTATTCTAAAACTCGTGGTGACGAAAAAAGGTTTTGTAAATACAGGTTTATAGAAAACATTAGTTTAAACCCCCCCCCCCCCCCCCCCCCCCCCCCCCCCCCCCAAAAAAAAAAAAGAAATGAAAGTTTTGATTCCATTATCAATATCGGTTCGCAACCACATCACATCTTCCTGTTTTAAGTTTGGTTCAATACATTCTTCCTCTTCAACAGATTTTCGAAGACAAACAGTCATGTTCAGGAAGCTATCCTTTGTTTTTTGTTTCTTTTTGGCATCTTCAGAACTGGTTTCCGTGCCTTAATGTAACTTGATAACTACACTATCGGTCATAATAAATTAGGCCACCCCAGTGTTTTTTAAAAAAAATGATGTATTTCATAATATTTTTTAGTATTTATTGCCAATTGAATAACTGTAAACGAAAACAGAATGGCTCTTTTGCTAATACTGCACAATAACATGTGCATGAATAAATATTTAATAATTACCTTTATTGCAGTTTCATCAATGAAAGAATGAAGAAAATTTAGGGTGATTCGGATGAGTTTATCTTCGCTTCCGTGTTTTGTCAAATTTTGCAAAGTAATAATAACAAAAGGAACCATTCTATTTTCATTTACAATTATTCACTTGGCAATAAATACTAAAAAATAGTATGAAATACATCATTTTTTAAAACACTGAGGTGGCCTAATGATTATGGCCGGTATTATATATATATAAAATCTACAGGGTGCGATGGGTAAATTGTCGCTATTTGCCTTGTAAAATTTTGCAAAGTAATAACAACAAAAAAAGGATCATTCTATTTTCATTTAGAATTATCCAGTTGGTAATATGTACTAAAAATAGTAAGAAATACATTTCTTTTAAAAAACAGGAGTGGACTACTAATTATGGCCGGTAGTGTAAGTAGAGAGAACATGTTTGAACAGAAACTCTCCTGTGAGCATTTTAAGTCGATAATTAGATACCACCGAGTGAGCTTCTGTACAAGCATGACATTCACAATTAGAGAGCCATTCAGTTCAGTTAAGTGTCATAAGTGATAAACGCTTGGCTGATCATGTCTCGGAATAGACATAACTCACTGGGTAAAATTAGTAGGTTGCCATTACTTTTTGCGGTACACTGGTTGCCAACCAAGGCTACACAACCCAATCTGTCCTGCTACTTAACTCATAGCTGAAGGGAGAGGACAGATTCATGTCCTTTTCAAGAGTTTTTTTTTTTTAATAATGTCACCCCAAGCAAGGCATTCCACTGCCACTATAGCGCAGGGGGCTACACAGGGCGATAGACGAGTTAGGATGTACAAAGGGGGAGAGTTGGAGAGAATGGGAGGGTTAGTGTGTTAGGAGGTGTCTATTGACCTTACATTTAAACTCCTGGAGGTTATAGCCGTCGGGAAAGCAAGCATGCGGAAGGGAATTCCACAGGCAGGAAGTGCGAGAAAAGAAGCTGTTGGAGTAGAAATTGCGGTTACATTTCATCGGTTTCACTGTAAAAGGGTGGGACCTAGTTGCCAATCTAGTATCTCGTGCAAACTCATACCTAGGGGGCACCAGTGATTTAAGTTCATCAGAGCAGAAGCCATGAAAGTATTTATAGAAGAGGCACAGGGAAGCCACGTCACGCCGGTGAGAGAGTGACTGCAGGCGGTCAGCTAAGTCGGTATCAGTCACATTACAGATTCTTTGCTGTATTTTGTACCGGATGTCATGTTTGTAATTTCGCTTTTTACTGCATTATTCGACCTTGCTGGCACTAATTGTTGAAGTTCCGTTGTCTTTTTATATGCGTTTTTCATATTTTCTGTACGTCCGGGATAGGATGAAAGTGTAGTATCTGTTCTCAGATACTCACTTCCTGCTCGTCGGCCTGGAAGCAATGACAAGCTAGGATTAGCTATTGACCAGCTTTGACAAGCAATGACCAGCTAAGACTAGCTTTTGACCAGCTTTCACAAGCAATGACCAGCTGAGACTAGCTTTTGACCAGCTTTGACAAGCAATGACCAGCTGAGAATAGCTTTTGACCAGCTTTGACAAGCAATGACCATCTAAGACCAGCTATGTATCCAGTTACCGCGTAAGCTGGGGCTGGGTAATCTTTGACCACTGGCCTGAGCTTAAGTTCCTCACGTTAAAAACTGACCTTGTGTGACTCTAGTGGGGGAGTAGCGTAAATCAAAAGTCTAGTATCTGTTCTTATTTAGCATTAATTGACTGAGAAACCACTGTTGCTGTTGGTTCAATTTTCTAAAATGTTTCCTTTAGAACTATTTTTTTCCAAAAAATAGGTTCTCAAAACAGTAACTGTCATCGCTTTTCATCTATTAATGGAGGATACCTTTCTAACCCTTTTAATGTATGTCATTGTTTTCTCTTTGATTTACATGTGCAATCCATTTTATTTGTTGTTTAAAATCCTCAAATGATTTAGTTTTGATTTTGTTTGGTGCAGACTTCTATTTGTGATTATGTTGCGCCAGCCTACTAGGCTAAAAAAGAAATGGTCTCCGCTAAAATCTACCGGCTTTTAGGAGGAATTAATGGCAGAAAAGTGTTGGGGTTCATGATTGCCGATGACCTGAATAGATTCGTCATATAAACGAAAAATCGGCTCTTTGTTAAGTAGAATTACGTATTTCGCCGGATAAGCATTCCGTCCAGTCAAATGCAGTCGTTCTTCTCGAATAGACTACAGATTTGACTTGCCTTAAAAGCAAGTTAATACACATTTTATGAAATTAAGAACTTTGTAATACTGACTAAACTCTTAGACCGTCTTTGCTTAAACCATAAAGTTTTCTTAAAGTCTCGTTGCTGTGTGACATTTGGAAAGTGCCCATTATTAAACGAACAACGTTTTAGCATCCCCGACAATCTCATAGTGGCTGAGTAATAGACGTTTATTTATTTATTAAAAAAAACTTCCAAGCTTTTCCTTGAAAAGCGTTCCTATGGGAAATGTTCTGTTATTACTAATGCGTCACTTTAATGGAACTTCGGCAAAACTTTTGGGTTGACGAGGGGATGTGACGAACCAGCGCTTCACCGTCATGTTTGAACCGAGATGGAAGTTGTTCAACCGGTACAGAACAGCGAAATATTCGTTTTAACTCCTGTTGAAGCCGCTTAAATTCTCTACATCTATACGGGGAAAATGGATTGAGTTGAATTTATTTTGCCTTTTCGCTGTCTTCTTTCTTTCATATCTTAATATACACATACATAACACCCAACCTTTATTAACCACCTGACCTATACTCTTTTATAAGTCTGTAAGAGTTTTATCATTAAATTATCGATTTTGTTAATGTTTTATTCTTTTTTCTCTGGTTTTTCTTAGTTTTCCTTCTGTTTAAATTTTTTCTTCTTTACTCATTTCGCTCTTTCTTTTTTCTATTTTTAAAAATTTTTGTTTACTTCTTTTTATCTTTCATGTTTTTCGCTTGTTTTATTTTTGTTTCTTCATCGTCTGCTTCTTTAATAGATTTTTCTTTCACTTCTCTACGGGTTTTTAGTTTTTATTTACTTTTCTTTTTTCTTTTTATTTCTTCTTGCTTGCTTTCTTCATCGTGATTTCTTTCTTTTTCCTCTTTTTCTTCATAGTTTGTTTTTTTCTTTCTTTATCCATATTTTTTCTTCCTTTTTTTCTTTTTATATTTTTCTTCTTTCTTCTATTCTTTTCATTTTGTTTTCCTTTTCATTCCTTTTCCTTTTTATCTGTGCAGGTTTTCTTTGTCTGTTTTATTTATTTATTTATTTATTTATTTAATTGATATTTGCTTTTCTGTTTATATTTACTGTGTTTTCTTTTGTAGTTTTTCTTTCTTTATTTCATCTAATTTTTCTTTATTTATTTAATCAAAGTTTTCTTTCTTTCTATCTTTCTTTCTTTCTATCTTTCATTCTTTCTTTCTATCTTTCTTTTTTTCTTTCTTTCTTTCTTAGTTTCTGTTTTCATTAGGTTTTGTTTCTCTCTCGTTTTGTTATTGTTTTCCATATTTTGTTCATACTTTGTAAATTTTCCTTCTTTCGGTTTCTTCTTTTTCATTCGAATCTCATTTCATTCTTTCTTGCTTTCTTTAATGTTTGCTTTCACTTCGTCTTTTTCTTTATATATTCATCATTATTATTTATTTTTTTATTTTTTTGCCATACAAACCGAATGCTTGGTCAACAGTAAATGCCAAGTACAGTTGTGCGATACTAAAATCAAGCAGGTACAAAAATTTAAATACCTGGGAAGTGTTCTAACAGAAGACGGAAAGTGTGACACAGAGATCCAATGGCCAATTGGCATGGCGAAGAAAGCGTTCCAGAAGTTGAGTAAAGCATTAAGAAACAGAACAATTTTGCTAGAAACAAGGAAGAGAGTACTGGATTGCTATGTGATGTCAGTTCTTCAATATGGCAGTGAATGCTGGACAATATCACCAAAGAAGGAAGGAAAAACTTGAAGCAAATGAAATGTGGTTCTACAGAAGGAATGCAGCGGATATTATGGACGGAGCATGTGAGCAATTATGGGGTTTCGATGAGGAAATTAATACTGAGCATCAGGAAGAGACAGCTGAAGTTCCTAGGACATGCAGTGAGGAAGGCGGGCTTGGAGAACCTGTTACTAACAGGTCAGATAGAGGGAAAGAGTGACAGTGTAAAACAGTGGATAACATATTTGAAGGGCCTGAGCAGGTGAATGACAAAATGGGGGTTGCGTGCTGTAACAGGAGAAAGCGTGCTCAGAGCCACCTGGGATAGGGAGATGTGGAAAGCCATAATCGCCTATGTCCTGAAAGGACAGAGCACATAGAATAAGAATAAGAAGAATCTGTCTTTTATTCTATCGCTAAATATACTGGGAAAAAGAGCGGTCCCTGGTACCACTCTAGTAAGTACCTGAATCTTCATGGTTATCCTTTACCTTTATAAGAGGTATATCTAATCTAATCTAAACTTAGTTATAAATGGATCTTTGTCTGTGTGTGTGTGTGTGTGTGTGTGTGTGTGTGTGTGTACCTTACCTATAGACACCCAAACGGCTTTTTTCTTGAAAATTTACACATTTGTACTATAAGCGTCTGCGAGTGTTCTTAGCTAGATATTGTGTCGACGTACGCCCGATAAATATCGAAAATCGATAATCGAAAAAATCGGGTTAAAGAAGGAGTGGTCAGAATTTAATCAAATTTGCTACACTCATAGACAAAGACATAAGAAACGATATTCATAAGTTTCAATGTTGCAGTTCTATCCTTGATGACTTATTTGACTGCGATATTAGAAATCGATACCCCGATATCCTACTGGGTCTGATCAAAATCAGTTTTTCAGCCCTTTTATTTTAGTTTTTGCTTCGGGTTTGGCTCTAAGTAGGTATAATTATTGTTCTTAGTCTCAGCCATGATACCATTTACTCAGAGGACTTATTTAGCCTTCAAAATTCAGTTTACGACGAAAAAACTTATTTGATATCGATACCAAGAAATGAAAATTTGACTTACATCCATCCATTTTTTTTCAGTCTACGGTTTCGCTTTAACTGGAAACAACTTGCTTTTTAGTCTTTCGTGCCAACGTCAAAAGATTCTGAGCTGCAGGACCATGGATTAGTTTTAAAGCTTTCATTACAGCCGAGCAACACCGGTCTATACTGACAATCAAGCACAAAATGGAGTACTGTTGCCATATATGAACAGAAGCTGTTCAATCTTTACTTTCCCGTCTCGTTATAGTCGAAAAGAATCCTTTTGGGGTAAGGCATTGTTTTCCATTCTGCAATACCATTCCACAGAAAATGTTCAGATGAATTACAATTCCATCAATTTTAACATTCAATGCTATGACCAGCAATGCTACTTACATTGTAGGGAATCACGTTCATTCCCTTCGTATTCCTTTGGTGATATGTTAAATTCTATTCAAGCAACTGCTTCCCACGAATCGCTGCTTTCCAAGAGAATTATTACCCGATCACGACATATGGAAGACTGGGGTTATTCGTTACCTTCCCAACATATTTGCATAAACCATGCCTCTTAAGCTGCAATTCTCTACCATGAGTAGCTATCGAGCCTTATACATGGTGAAAATCAGTGTCAAAATATAAAAAATGTATATACTTCATTGTCGGTGTGAATAAATCAAATTAAATAGGATAATTTGAAAATATTTATCTACTGATATAAAAATATCTTGATAGAAATATGCAGAAAGTTCGTAAATACATGATTCTTCTTCTTTTATCTGCTTTGTCCTTTCAGGACATAGACGATCATAGCCATCCACATCTCCCTATCCGTAGTGGGTCTTAGCACGCTTTCTCCTTTTACATCACGGCAACCACCGTTCTGCTAACCACCTGCTCAGGCCCGTCAAGTATGTTACACGCTCTTTTCTCCCGTCTCTCCTTCCCTCTATTTTGCCTATTTGTATCTGATTCTTCAAGCCCTCATTCCTCATTACATGTCCCAGGAACTTCAGCTGTCTTTTCCTGATGCTCAGTATTGATTTCCTTTTCGTTTCCATCCTTTTCAAAACGTTATCACTGCTCACATGCTCAATCCATGTTCTCCGCAGCATCCTCCCGTAAAACCACATTTCAGTTGCTTCCAGTTTTCCTTCATCTTCAATGAGATTGTCCAGTATTCATTGCCATATCGAAGAACTGACATCACATGCATCTGGAAAGCTTTAAAACTAATCCATGGTTCTGGAGCTCAAACTCTTTGGACGTTGGCACGAAAGACTAAAAAGCAATAGTTGTTTCCAGTTAAAGCGAAACCGTAGACTGAAAGAAAAATGAATGGATGTAAGTCAAATTTTGATTTCCTGGTATCGATATCAAATAAGTTTTTTTTCGTCGTAAACAGAATTTTGAAGGTTAAATAAGTCCTCTGAGTAAATCGTATCATGGCTGAGAGTAAGAACTACAATTATACCTACTTAGAGCCAAACCCGAAGCAAAAACTAAAATAAAACGGCTTAAAAAATACTGACATACAGACAGATAAACAGACACACACACAAACATCTTGTTTCTTATATATATATGTATATATATATATATATATTATCGATTTTCTGCACTATTGTAAGAACTGCAACCTTGAAACTTCTGAATTCGATTTCTCATGTCTTTGCCTATGAGTGTATCAAATTTGATTAAAATCGGACCACTTCTTTTATAACCTGATTTATTTGATAATCGATTTTCCTATATTTATCGGGGGTACCTTGACACAAAACCTAGCTAAGAACACTCGCAGACGCTTATAGTACAACTGTGTAAATTTTCAAGAAAATCGGTTCAGCCGTTTCGGAGTCTCTAGGTAACGGACACACACATACAGACACACACAGACATACACACAGACAAAGTTCCATTTATAAATATGTTTAGATATTTTGACTATTCCATCTTGTTTGAAAATTTTGATTTAAGTTGACTGCTTTTGTTAAATCTTCATTCTGTTTTTCATTTAACATTTTTTTTATTAATAAAAATGCCTGAAATTATTCAACTTTTAATCCCCTCCACCACCGCAAAAAATCCCATTGTTTTTCACGGTATTTAGACGTATGCTTTAAAATGCTGCAAGTGATCACGTGTGCAACGAGGATCTTTTTATCCAACTCTACAAGACGAAAATTATTTTAACAATTTTATTTCTTCAAAACTATCTTTTATTACCATTTTCTTTTCGAATTTTAATGTTCATCAGCTAAATAACATCTGTAAATTCAAATAAATTTTGAATACTAAAAAAATAATTCCCGATAATCAATACTATTGATATACTACTTGATAACTCATCGTATAGACGGTATTTTAAGCTTGAAGACCAAAATTTTAGTAAGAGACTATGGAATCGAAGAGTGTAATCCTTTGAGGCTGCACAATTATACAAAATAATTAAATTTCTTGGAAAACTTAAAGTTTTGCAGGAAGTATTTTTGCAACAACAAACACAAATCTCCCACTGACCAATGTTTTTCTGATGAATTCCAATATATTAATATATTGACCGATAGGTCAACGTTTATGATTCTGTCGTTCTTACTGTTTATATTAAAAAATGTAAATACGAGACGATTTTTTTCCGTGACCAATATAAAATATGTGGTGGTGAAATTTCATCATTTTCTGAACTGGAAATGTTCAATTTTATGTGAAATTTCTCCGTGTAATAATCATCCTCCCAAGCAAGGCAATAAAGCCACAAAGACACAAGGTGATACTCCGTGTTGGAGAGCATACGAAAAATACTACTAAGAATCGAGAATAATAAAAGAACAATATGACTGAAGATAACGATCAACTTTAATTTTTTGAAGATCAAAGTTGACTGGGAAACTAGAAGCCGGAAGAGAGTTCTACAAGTGATAAGTGCAATAGAAGAAACGGTTAGTGTTAGGGTGCCCTTCTACGAGGAATGGACTTTTCCTCTTGTTATATATAATTATCTGAGTGGCTTCCGGAAGGAGTTAAGACGACAGCTAGTACGCAGTTAAAGCCAGATACTAGTCAGGCAATAAGCATCGTAACTGTACCGTTCGGACTTATTTATTTCTAGTTACTTAATTATTTACACTTAGTTTGTCTGCAGGTTCTTGGTTATACTAATACACTTTGCATTAAGATTTGCCACAACAGTTAGCATAGAACTCACGGTCATATCTAACCATTTCAACTGTAAAAGGAATGAGACCTTACTGCCAATCTAGTTCTACACTTAAATTCATAAAGTCCCAATACCATAGAGGAAAAGTCGTCAGAACAATTACCAAGGAATTGTTTATAGAAAAGGCACAGGGAAGCTACATTACGGTGGTGGGGGGATAGAAATGAATGTGAGATGCCAGGTCATAACCAATAAAATGACTGATTCGTCTTTGGATTTTATAAAGAATCTCTAAATGTATAGCAGAAGCACAAGACCAGATGTAGCAGCAATATTCAAAGTATGAACAAATGGTAGACTTATAAATTTGTAAGACATATATATGAAGAGATATTTGTCAGTTAGTTAAGTACCATACATAATTCACGCTTGGGCGATTTTTTTTTAATTGTATCACTCCAAGCAAGGCGGTAACGCCACTGATGTGCAGGGGGCTACGTAATAGTGAAAAGATTGGAAAAGAGAAAATCGGAAACCACATCCTAATCAGGGAACAAAAAATGAGACTCATAACCTGTTCAATAGACGTGGGTGGAGTGTGAACCGGGCGATAGATCTATCTACTCCAATTGAAAAAAAGAAAAAGAAAAGAGAAACCAAAGTGAGAAGATTGGAAAAGAGAAAGCCGGAAACCACATCCTAAACAGGGAAATGTCTGGAAAGAGTCTTGACTAAGTGGGCAGAAGATTATCCCGCAGCAGGTTGCCATTGTTTTTGCGGTGGACTGGTTGCCAGGCTATAGAACACAATCTGCCCTGTTATTTAACCCATAACTAAAAAGAAAAGACGGATTAATACATTTCCCAAGGGTATTTGCGCGAAAGTGAATGCAATGAATTCAACTGAAGTTCGAACTCGGCTCCGCGATATCTCGTTCCGAGCCGATATCCACTGCATCACAACGCACATACTATGAAGAGCAGAATAAAGCAATGAATAGTATACAGAACGGACTTGTGTAAATAGCAAAACACAAAGTACAAAGGCCAGGAGGGTATGGAGAACTCTGATTGCTCACATCTACATAGAAAAAAGTTATTAAAATTACATTTTATCCAGAATTTGTTAATTCATATTGGCCGGTGTGTGTCAGCGACATTTGTCAAAGCATTTGAAACTTAGACATTATATTTCTGTCAGTAAGAAATTCTTAATATAAAACTCGTTTCCACGCTTGCAAGACAGGTGCAGTCGGTATGGTTACGAGTATCGAAACTCGTCGATGGGAGGTTATCTTAGGTCAACATTGCACCTGGTTCAATTGACATTCTGCAGTGATATTGACCCCACATTCTATTCTGGCATGATCTGCGACGAGTAAATTACACTACAAGCCATAATTATTAGGCTACTCCAGTTTTTTAAAAGAAATGATGTATTTCATACTATTTTTCGGATTTAGGTGGCCTAATAATTACAGCCGGTAGTGTATATGCAAAATCATCGGGCCAAAACACTAAGCAGGTTGAATGCCATACATGATACACACCAGAGCAATCATGACCCGAAAGTGACATGGCTGGCTGGGCAGAAGATTTTCCCGCAGCTGGTTTCCATTACTTTCTGCGGTAGACTGGCTGCCAACCAAGGCTATAAAACCTAGTATATCCTTATATTTAACCCACATCTGGAAGGAGAATAGACGGATTAATACCTTACAGTATTCATATTATTCGGATTATTGTCCTCATCTTTGTTGCCATTTGTACAACGTTTTGGCCGTTGTACGCGTTGGCCTTCTTCAGATGCTAGGAATTTCGAAACGAACCCTTTATTACAATCACTGGGGTATATGATCTTCATTCCTTGCGTACTAGTACGTATTTTAGGTAGTCATGAGTTATCTCCTTATAACCCTGTAACGTCGTACAAATGGCAACAAAGGTGAGGACAATAATCCGAATAATGTGAATACTGTAAATACTACCTCATCTCAGAAATATAGACAAACTAGCAGTATAGCCCGGCGTTGCTCGGGTGTAATGAAAGCTTTAAAACTAATCCATGGTCCTGAAGCTCAGACTCTTTGGACGTTGGCACGAAATACTAAAAAGCAATAGTTGTTTCCAGTTAAAACGAAACCGTAGACTGAAAGAAAAATGAATGGTAAGTCAAATTTTGATTTCCTGGTATCGATATCAAATAAGTTTTTTTCATCGTAAACTGAATTTTGAAGGTTAAATAAGTCCTCTGAGTAAATGGTATCATGGCTGAGACTAAGAACTACAATTATGCCTACTTAGAGCCAAACACGAAGCAAAAACTAAAATAAAACGGCTTAAAAAAATACAGACATACAGGCAGATAAACAGACACACACACAAACATCTTGCCACAAACATATATATATATTATCGATTTTCTGCACTACTGTAAGAACTAGAACCTTGAAACTTCTGAATATCGTTTCTTATGTCTTTGTCTATGAGTGTATCAAATTTGATTAAAATCGGACCACTCCTCCTATAACCTGAGTATCAGGAAGAGACAACTAAACTTCCTGTGACATGCAATGAGGAAGGAGGGTTAGGAGAATCTGATATTAACAGGTCAGATACAGGGAAGGATGGAAACAAAAAAAGAAATTAATACTGAGCATCAGGAAGAGACAGCTGAAGTTCCTGGGCCATGCAATGAGGAAGGCGGGCTTGAAGAACCTGATACTAACAGGCCAGATAGAGGGAAAGAGAAACAGAGGAAGGCAGCGGATAACATATTTGAAGGACCTGATCAGGTAGATGGCAGAACGAGGATTGCATGGTGTAACAGGAGAAAGCGTGTTAAGAGCCACCAAGAATAGGAAGATGTGGAAAGCCATAATTGCCTATGTCCTGAAAGGACAAGGCAAATAAAAGAAGAAGAAGTAAAAACAAAAAAAAAAAAAATAAGAAAAAAAAAGAAAAAGAAAAAAGAAACAAACTAAGCCAGTTTGAAGAACCGGAAGTGCTGATATCCTTTTGTGCTGCAGTCGCATGTTACATTTAGCAGCGGATAAGATATTTTTTGTTTACGAAATGGGAATATTAAGATGTGTGCAGACTTTAATTGGAGTAGATAGACTGAACTATCGCCCGGTTCACACTCCACCCACGTCTATTGAACAGGTGTAGAGGCTCATCCCTTGTTCCCTGTTTAGGACGTGGTTTCCGGCTTTCTATTTTTCCAATCTATTCACTCTTAAGTAACCCCCTGCACACCAGTGGCCTTACCGCCTTCTCGGGGTGATATGATTAAAAAAAAAAAAAAAACTTAGGAAATATTTCAATTTATTTGCTTCGCTTGAAAAAACAAAAACATGAACAAAAAAACAAAAAGAATTTGCATCTAATGACATTCAACCTATAACTAAATGTAAGGCGACTTAACAATTAAAGACATTTCGAAGTTTTGTGCCATAAATAATATTAAACATGTTCGTTGGTCAACCAATCATTCGTCATGTTGATTAATTTGTTGATCATGTGACCGGTATATCAATATTTATCATATTAGGACCTTCAATAAATTCTCGCTGATTTTTAATGAAAAGTAATGTTTTATTTATAAAAAATTAGTAAGAAACATGTCACTGAGGATATTGTCCATCGTTAGCCACTATTTTTCTCATCTTTGTAGCAGCATTTGACTTCCACGTTGGAAAAACGACACGTCTTTTGAGGCTAACCACGAGTCAACCCCTTCTTCGTCATCTTCATAAAAAAACAAAAATGCTGCTCAGCCAGGCCATGTGACATCGATCAGAACAAGTAATAATCGGACAGGTCAATGTCTGGTGAATACGGTGGATGGGGTAGGACTTCTCATTTAAGCGTTTCCAAGTAAGTTTTCACCCATTTTGAAACACGTCGCTAAGCGTTGTTATATTGCAAAATCACTTTGACTAGTGTCTGCTCGTATAGCGGACGTTTTTTCTTCAATGTTCGGCTCAAATTCATCAATGGTATTTGATAGCGATCTTCCGTGATGGTTTCAGGGAACATAAGTAAAAAAGGAAAAAAAAAAAAAAAAAAAAAAGGAAAAAAAAAAGAAAAAATAAACAAACTAAGCCAGTTAGAAGAACCGGAAGTGCTGATGTCGTGTTGTGCTGCAGTCCGCAAGTTACATTTGGCAGCGGGAAAGATATTTTTTTCAGACAATGGCAATATTAGGACGTGTGCAGACTCGGGAAATATTTAGATTTATTTGCTCCGATTGAAAAAAAAAAAAAGAATTTATAGCTAATGACATTCAACCTTATAACTAAACGTAAAGTGACTTTACTTAATGCCATTGGAGAAAAAAAAAGCTTAAGGCGTATTAGAACATTTATGTTCTCCACACAACTGACATTTCGTACGAAGGAATAAAACAATTATTTTTAGAGCATTTCAAACCTAAACACCTCGAGGTAGCAGAAAGTTACAGTTTTTTACGAGACGAGACAGGGAAACGGTGAGTCTATTTCGAATTACTTTATTCGGTTTAAACACTTAGCATCTACATGTGAATTCGGTCCATTTTTAGAAAGAGCACTTCGAGACAAATTTGTGTATGGTCTGAGGGATGAAAATATACTTAACGTTTATTGTCCGAAGACCTGTTATTCAAGAATGCTTTTATGGTGACTAGAGCAACTGAATTGGCGGCCACAAATGTTCTACAGATACCGAATAAAGATATGGACGACGGGAAAAATATCTGAGAAATTATCTGAAGAGAATAAAAACGCGATAAATGGGCATTCGGCTTGCGGCTATAAAAAGGATAATAAGCTGGGAGAATTACCTGCTTGTAATTTATACTCCAATTTGATTTTTTCCCCATTATGGGCGTTGTTATACTAATGACATAATAACACCGTATGTAGTATATTATGCTGGAAAACAACAAGGAACACGTATATATAAAAATATAATTTTATATTTTTATTTTTCTCGTTGACGCTTCTGTGGAGCAGTAGAGCAGTCAGAGAGAATTCACGCACACGAAGGGGCTGTCGGGAGTGGCGGGAGTCTCTTTTTTTCACTCCAAATTTTAGATTTTATATAGTCTTAGAACTCCGCCATTTTCCCCACGCATTTCAGGTTGTTACTTTGTTGACTTCATCTGCGGCCGGATATATCTGTCAACCACACCCTTTTCTTTTGTTGACTTTTATCTACGGTCGGATGTATTTGTCAACCACATACTTGTCATTTAGTCGAGATTATCTACAGCCAGATCTATTTGTCAATTACATCCGCCGTTTAAGGTAATGTATTACATGTACTTCACGGATGGAACGGAATTGCTGGAAAGAAAAGGAATGACAAACATGCACGCTTCTCAGAGAGACATTTGTGTCACTATACATGTACACAAAACTATATGTACATATATACAAGTGTTTCACAAATGCTGCTCAGCCAGGCCTATGTGACGTCGATCAAAACAAGTAATAATCGGACAGGTCAATGTCTGGTGAATACGGTGGATGGGGTAGGACTTGTCATTTAAGCGTTTCCAAGTAAGTTTTCACCCATTTTGAAACACGTCGCCAAGCGTTGTTATATTGCAAAATCACTTTGACTAGTGTCTACTCGTATAGCGGACGTTTTTTCTTCAATGTTCGGCTCAAATTCATCAATGGTATTTGATAGCGATCTTCCGTGATGGTATCGATCGGTTTCAGCAGCTCATCGTAGACTACTTACAGCTGATCTCCCAGCAAATGCAGAGCAGAAGCTTCGAACCATGGATATTCGGCTTTGCCGCCTGTGCTGATATATGGTCGGGCTTACCCCATGATATTCTACGTTTAGGGTTATCGTAGAGTCTACCTTTCATCGCCTGTCATACGATATAAAAAAAAAAATTCCTTTTCTGCCGTTGAAGCAGCTGTTCATACGTGACAAAAAGCAGTTCGTAGTCTCTCGGCTTCAACTCGGACGGCACCCAACGTCCTTTCTTTTGAATCATTCTTAATGTTTTCAAACGTTTCTAAACTGTTGTCTGATCAACTTCTAATGATTCTGCAAATTCAGTTATCGCCCGACATGAGTCTCCATGACGCAATGCCTCCAATTCCTCGTCTTCAAACATTTTCGGTGCGCCAGAGCGTTCTTTATTAAGATCAAAATTATTTTTAAAGCGTCTTAACCGATCTCTGAATGGTCACCGTTCTCTCAATAAAAATTCTATGTGCTTCGGCTGCAGGTTTTTTAATAAAGTAGTTCAGTAAAATTACCTGACCCTGCACTTATTTTCTCACGAAATCCGAAATGTTTAACGCTATGAAAAACAAATTTGTTTACACGCCGACGAAATGACATACATTGAACATCAAGTCTACTTATAATAGTTCCTTATAGATGCGTTAGTATATGAAACTATACGCAAGCAGTTCTGGGAACGCCATCTGTTGGAAAACAGCGAGGACTTATTTAATGTTCTAATAATTATTTAATGCCGAAATCTAAATATTTTGAACACAATTTTATAACCTCAGATGTATTGTTGATGATTATATTAGAATTAGGGATTGTAAGTAATTTTAAGATAAATATTTTTTCCATTTTGCCATACCACGGTGAGCTTTTACAGTCACGTGAGGAACAGGGTTAACACGGCACCAATAGGAGAGCACATCCTCAAAGCTGGTCGCCGGCCTGGGTAAAAGGATTCTTCAGATGAACTACAACGACCACATGTTTACGACCAAAGCATGGCCCTATATATAGGACATCGGCTGGACTCTAAACTGGAGAGGAATGGGCTTCTCCAGGTAAAACTGACCAAAACTCGCCATATAAGGAGGAGAAGACTAAGAAACAATTCGTGGGGACTCAGTCTCTGGTGCACGACCAGGATAAATTGAGGAGAATGGTGGACAACACAGAAAATCGGAGCTCAAAAAAATCCTTCTGCGGTTAAACAGAGGTGAAAGAAGAAGAAGAAGAAGTTATTGTAAGGTAATTTTACTATAAATAAGTTTTGTAAGCAATTTGAGGATGTGCGTTGTGGTGCAATGGATATCGACTCGAAACGACAAATCCGGGAGACGAGTTCGAATTCCAGTTGAAATCCTTGCATTCACTTATGCACAAATGTACATGGGAAATGTATTAATCTGCCTCATCCCTCCAGTTATGGGTTAAATAATAGGACTGATTGGGTTCTGTAGCCTTGGCTGGCAACCACTCTACTGCAGAAAGCAATGGTAACCTACTGCGTGATAATCTTCTGCTCAGTCACTCATGTCTCGTTCGAGACATGATTGCCCAAGCGTGTATCACGTATGGCACTTAACTGACAGAAGCAATTTGGATGTGCATTGTGGTGCAGTGGATATCGACTCGGAACAAGAAATCGAAGAGCGGAGATCGAATTCCTACTTGTATTCGTTGCATTCACTTACGCGCAAATACCATTGAGAAAGGTGCTAATCCATCACTTCTCCCTCCAGTAGGACAGTTTGGGTTCTATAGCCTTTGTTAGCAACCAGTGTACCGCAGAAAGTAATGGCGACCTACTGCAGAAAATATTCTGCCCAGTCAGTGAGATATTTTTTGAGACATGATCCCCAAACATGTGTCATGTATGACACTTAGGTGACTGAAGTAAATTTAAGCAGCACAGTTTTGCGGTTATCTTTTGTTACCATAACTTACACCCCTGAAGATGATCTTGGAAAGAGATTGAAAGTACTTGGGTACCTTGGGAAATAAATGATAATAACATTTGTCAATGTTACAGCTAATTTCTGAGATCTTTCAATTATAATACGCCAAAGATAATACGTAACTATGAACGGAATTTTATTAAAAATAAGCAGACATCATGTTTGCAATTTATTTAATCTGATTTTAGTATAAAAATGTACAGTATTTACATTATTCGGATTATTTTCCTAATTTTTGTTGCCATTTGTACGACCTTTCGGCCGTTGTACGCTCTGGCCTAAAAACTTTATTACAATCACTTGAGTATATGATCTTCATTGCTTGGGTAGTTGTGCCTCTTTTGGCAGTCATAAATTATTTCCTGTTAACCCAGTAAGTTATATGTTCACCACCGCTGTAGATTGATATTGAACTCACAACTCTTTGGGTCATGTTACAGGAACTAACCAACCACTGGGCCATGTGTCCTTAAATGCAAGAGGGCAACTGAATTTTTGGGACTTATAAACCTAATGTTCAGTAACCTTTTTTACCAGATTTCATATTGCAATTTTTTTATGTTAATGGTTTTCTCTAGCATTTTTACTAGAGCTCATACTGCAATTTTGATCATATACCCCAGTCATTGTAATAAAGGGTTCGGTTCGAAATTCCTAGCAACTGAAGAAGGCCGGAGAGTACAACGGCCGAAACGTCGTACAAATAGCAACGAAGATGAGGACAATAGTGCGAATAATGTAAATAATGTAAATACCACCTCATCTCAGAAATATAGTCAAATAATAAAAATGTATTTTTCTAATTTCATAGTGTTTTTTGTTTGTTTGGGAGTTCACTATTTTCCCATACCGGGGACTCTAACGGGTGCTACCACTCCGGGTCAGAATGTACCTGGGAACAACAGCAATGATGCGGTTGTTCCATGATTTTAACAACCTCAAATCTCCTGATCAGAGGCCTTGATGTTGGATGTAGTTTGCTTTTGTTGTTTTCTTGGTTTAGGATCGTTGTGTTATCGATCATTATTCTTTTAACTGTGAGTGTAGACAGGAATGTTGTCGATGTCTAGAAATGGACGAATGGTCATTAATAGAATCAGCTATGAATACTGTAGTAATGATCTAAAATGTTTGTAAAAAGAACGGTTTTTTCAATGCTTTAACACATGCATGACCATGACATTGCAACATATAAAAAGATTTCATTGTGGATAATATTTACGTTCTAACGAACGCTATGCAATTTCTCAACCGTTATATTTGAAGCGGAAAAAAATTAACGGTAATTTTAGCAACACAGTTTTGCGGTTATTTTTTGTTACCATAACTCACACCCCTGAAGATGATCTCGGAAAGAGATTGAAACTACTTGGGTACCTTGGGAAAAAATGATAATCACATTTGTAAAAGCTACAGTTAATTTCTGATATCTTTCAATTATAATACGCCAAAGATTATACGTAAGTATGAACGGATTTTATTAAAAAATAAGCAGACATCATGTTTGCAATATATTTAATCTGATATATATATATATATATATATATATATATATATATATATATATATATATATATATATTGCGAGAATGCATTTATATATGAAAATAATAATAATAATGTCTAAAAAGCTGTAGTAAGGGATTCTATTGAGTCCTACTTGCTATTCCAAAAAAAGTTTTAATACATGAAGTAGTCGTTAAATAGAGAAATTAGGAATAGAACGTTTTGGAAGATTGTAGAAAATTCCAGTAGATTCGAGAGAATTCGAAAGGTTATAGAAATATGCAAATTAGGTTTTAGCCCCTATAAAAATAGGTTTTGGGGCAGTGAGTAGTTAGTTGTTACCAGGGTTTGCTCACGTTATCAACTCCAGTTTTGATTCAAGGATTTATATCCAGCCGAAAGAATCTGTAAGAAAAGTCCGACCAACTAAAACCTGAAAGAGTACCTCCTGGAACAAAAAGGGTAAATACATGTTTTTGACTCTTTCATTGACCAAAAAAATAATTAGTCTTTATATACACATTTAAGGGTTTCCAAAATGTATAGCACTTAACTTCTTCGCCAAGTTAACTGTGTAAATATATTTGAAACCTTACCTTCCTCTTCTCTTCTCATAACACTTGTCAGTAGTAAAGTCTGTTTGTTGTTTTTAATGCAACAAAAATTGTATATTTGTAAATATTTAATTGGTGTTTTTTTGTAAATTAAATATTTGTCTGTGATTTTATCTCTGAGTTTTGGTCAATAATTTTTGTCATTTTGTTATACTTAACACGTAGCATATATATCTAAACTTATTTATAAATAGAACTTTGTCTCTGTGTGTATGTGTGTGTGTGTCCGTTACCTATAGACTCCAAAACGGCTGAACTGAGTTTCTTGAAAATTTACACAGTTGTACTATAAGAGTTTGCGAGTGTTCTTAGCTAGGTTTTGTGTCAAGGTACCCCCGATAAATATCGAAAATCGATAATCGAAAAAATCGGATTATAGAAGGATTGGTCCGATTTTAATCAAATTTGATACGCTCATAGACAAAGACATAAGAAACGATATTCAGAAGTTTCAAGGTTTCAGTTCTTACAATAGTGCAGAAAATCGATAATATATATATATATATATATATATATATATATATATAAAAGGCAAGATGTTTGTGTGTGTCTCTTTATCTGCCTGTATGTCTGTATTTTTTTCAGCCCTTTTATATTAGTTTTTGCTTCGGGTTTGACTCTAAGTAGGTATAATTGTAGTTCTTAGTTTCAGCCATGATACCATTTACTCAGAGGACTTATTTAGCCTTCAAAATACAGTTTACGACGAAAAAACCTTATTTGATATCGATACCAGGAAATAAAAATTTGACTTACATCCAGTCATTTTTCTTACAGTCTCCGGTTTCGCTTTAACTGGAAACAACTATTGCTTTTTAGTCTTTCGTGCCAACGTCCAAATGGTCTGAGCTCCAGGCCCATGGATTAGTTTTAAAGCTTTCATTACACCCGAGCAACGCCTAGCTTTACTGCTAATATATATATATATATATATATATATATATATATATATATACTAGAAGTATAGCCCGTGCGTGGGCGAGGCAAAAATCGGAAGTTCCGGTTTGGAGATTATAAAAAGACCTCGGCGCACGGATTTCAGACAGAGAGACAGAGGCAGACGAGAGAGCCAGACCAGACCAGAGGAGCAACAGATACGACGACACTCCCTCGTCAACCCCTTAGAAGCGCGCTCTCTCACTCTCTGTTCCCTAGGCTACACGGTTCATCGTCATCAATAAAAATATAACTTATATTTTTATATATATATATATGCGTGTTTGTTGTTTGTCGATATACAACATTTGCCGAACTCGGCTAAATGTCAAGGAATTCTGAACAATCTCCCGACAAATAAACTCAACCTTGTCGGACTGTATTATATGCTCTCGAGTGGAGAGGAACCCAGACAAGCCTCTGCCGAAGGGCAAAATCTTATATGGGGAAAAGTAGATAAGAGCTCGACTCAGCCTATGCAGCGTCTACGGGAAATTTTTACCTGATCGTTCGTGCTCAGAATTCCCAGTTAAAATTCGGTCTTGGAGCGCTTTCCGCCTTTTTGGGATGTTCTCGGGTAAATATCCAGATGAAGAATTGAAAAGAGGTAAGTGAAATATGGTTCTACAGGAAGATGCTGTGGATACCAAAGACAAACGACAAAGATTTAAATAAATGAAACCAAAATGGACACAGTGTTTACATTATTCGGGCTATTGTCTTCATCTTTGGCAACAAAGATGAGGACAATAGTCCGAATAATTTGGTAAGAAAGATGAAGACAATAGTCCGAATATTGTAAGTATTGTAAATACTGCCTCATCTCAGAAATATAGGCAAATACATAATGAACACTTACACTTAACAGCTGTAAGCGACTGTTTAAAATTCTAGTCCACATAAACGAGGAAAGAAGGTTGAAAAAAATTTCAACTCAGAGAATATATTGAAAGCATGAGGAGCACTGGAAAGGGACAAAGGAAAAGTTACATATCAAGTTTGAGTGAATGGATGACAGAATAGGGTTTAAGAGATATAACATGAATACACAATTTATTAAGATCTACAACTGACAAAAAACTTGAGAGAGCCTTTATTGCCAACGTCTTGAAGGGACACAGCACAGAAAAGAAAAGGGGACTGTTGTCACTTGATATACCTATGATATATTCATGAAAGACTACTACTACTACTACTAGTACTACTACTGAATAATAATAATAATAATAATAATAATAATAATAATAATAATAATAATAATCCCGCTCTTTTCGCTTAATGGATAAGAATGCAATCTGCAACCACGACATCCAAGTTGTAGGAACGCACCCAAAGTTTTAGACAGATAAAATGAGACATTTGTTATCGTTGGCCACTTAACCAAAGCGAAGCACTACGCCAAATTGAACAATATTTAAGCGGAATGATGCATTCGAAATGTGTTTGGTCCGACACAGCAATACTTCATCGTTTTCTTCAGATCTTCTAATGTCTGCCAGAAGATAAATTCTACGGAGCAACAAAGAGGAGAGAGATATCGATCGATCGACCGATCTATCAATCTATCTATCTATCCATGTAATCATCACATAAAACTAACAGTCCTCTAAGTATGGTAAGGCTCTTTGGCGGAGATGGTTGTATATTTGTTTCCCGGACCCTGCAAGTATCGGGTAAGAACTGAGGTTGGAAGAAAACTGATGCGACGAAAGTACACACTTGAGATGTCTCGGATATTGCGCAAATATTAATTTATTGTGCATGATCACGCATTATCTATCTATCTATCTATCTATCTATCTATCTATCTATCTATCTATCTATCTCAGTCAATTCATATCTATCTATCTATCTATCTATCTATCTATCTATCTATCTCAGTCAATTCATATCTATCTATCTATCTATCTATCTATCTATCTATCTATCTCAGTCAATTCATATCTATCTATCTATCTATCTATCTCAGTCAATTCATATCTATCTATCTATCTATCTATCTATCTATCTATCTATCTATCTCAGTCAATTCATATCTATCTATCTATCTATCTATCTATCTATCTCAGTCAATTCATATCTATCTATCTATCTATCTATCTATGTCAATTCATATCTATCTATCTATCTATCTATCTCAGTCAATTCATATCTATCTATCTATCTATCTATCTATCTATCTATCTATCTCAGTCAATTCATATCTATCTATCTATCTATCTATCTATCTATCTATCTATCTCAGTCAATTCATATCTATCTATCTATCTATCTATCTATCTATCTATCTATCTATCTATCTCAGTCAGTTCATTCTATCTATCTATCTATCTATCTATCTATCTATCTATCTCAGTCAATTCATATCTATCTATCTATCTTTCTATCTATCTATCTCTGTTGATATCTATTTACCTATCTTACTCTGTTAATATCTCTCTCTCTCTCCGTCTCTCTCTCTCCGTCTCTCTCTATCTCGCTCTTTATCTATTCTCACGTGCACGTTTCTGATACATCAGTAGGAACATATGAAGGAAGTCACACATCTACAGAGAGAGAGAGAGAGAGAGAGAGACAGAGAGAGTGAATGAAAAAGAGAAGTAGAGAAAGAAATTGAAGAGACAAAGACACAGAGACAGATTGCGATAGAGAGTGTAAATGTTTGAGCGGGGGTAGTGAAAAGAGACGATGGAATGTAGGGGGGGCAAGATGCTGGCGGCAAATACAGAATTAGTCAAGTAGAGCTTGACGGAGATTAAAAGAATATTCAGATATTCAAGCTTAAAAGATCCTTTTGAAGTATTTGTTGCCTTCGCTTCTGGTTTTTAAGTTTACTAAAGATTAGTTGGCTTAAAGTTAGAAAGGGAATATGGAAGATGGAAAGAAACAAACGAATTAGATAAAGACGAAGTAAGAATGTCTTTTTCTAGACTGAGATAACTATGACATGACGCAGTATTGGGTAATATGTTTTATAGCTTAAATACCCCAGACCATAGTTCGCCAAACTATATCCTGCAGGTAAATTCCAGCCTGTCATGATAGTTTATCTTGATCGCAAAACATGTGAATTTTTTTATATTTTTATTTTTTTAAATAATAACAATAGTAAAAGTGAGACTATCCATTTTCCGTCCTGGATATAACGATAAACTACATCCGGCAGCAAGGCGTTTGAACTGAAGTTTCCAGGAGCGTAGAATAATTTTTTACATGTGCCAAGATAAATCCTGACCCGGTGTGGTAGCACCTTTTAGGATTACAGCTAAGGGCAAATAGCTAACCCCCAAACTGTAGTCAAATATATATGAAAGTATAAATATACATTTTTATAATCAAAATGACACTAAAACATTTTTATACCAGAAAAAAAATGGCCAGCCATACATTTTTCTAAATGAAATTAGTAATGCTTTTAAAAAATAAATTTAGACACCAAATGACCCACAAAAATTTGATATATCGCAAACAATAAATAAATAAATAAATAAATAAAAGACAATGACTAGAAGTTTCGATTTGTAATTATTATAATTTCTCCCCCAAGCAAGGCGAGAATGCCACTAGGACGCAGGGGGTTACTGGTAGTGAAAGAGAATGAAAAGACTTTTATAAGATGAAAAGACAATAAAAAAACGGGTGCAAAGGAGAGAGAAAAGTGAAACTTCTAAGTGTGTTCATATTTGTATTCCGAGATTTATATATATTTACTTTGCTTGTTCAGTTACAACTGAATCTTGAGTTTGTTCCTCACTGGGTGCCTCATACTTTCAAGCATGTGCCACATCTCAGATACACATCACTATATATATATATATATATATATATATATATATATATATATTAAAAAAGGATTAATTCAAAGATGTTGAATGGCCATTTCGACATGAAGATCCCCACGGGGGACAACACATCACCTCAGCAACAGAAAAAAACCTTTCAGAAACTATATATATATATATATATATATATATATATATATATATATATAGTTTATTGTACGTCAAATGGGAAAGTTATCTATCTATCTATCTATCTATCTATCTATCTATCTATCTATCTATCTATCTATCTATCTATCTATATGGAGGGAAAAGAAACAGTTTTCGTGAATACAGAAGATGTCGATTGGGGTGTTTTTTTAAATTGTCAGTCAGTTAAGTGCCATACGTGATACACGCTTGGGCAATCATGTCTCGAAAGAGCCATATCTGACTGGGCAGAAGATTATCCTGTAGTAGGTTGCCATTGCTTTCTGCGGTAGACTGGTTGCTAGCCAAGGCTATAGACACCAATCTGTTCTGTTATTTAACCCATAACTGGAGGGAAGAGACTGATTAATACCTTTCTCAAGGGTATTTCCGCGTAAGTGAATGCAAAAAGTTCAACTGGAATTCGATTTCGTCTACCCGGTTTCTCGTTCCGAGCTGATATCCACTGCACCACAACGTACGTCTCTCAACTCAGCCAGTTAAGGGCCATACGTAATACACGCTTGGGCAATCATGTCTCGAAAGTGACATAACTGACTGGGCAGAAGATTATCCCACGGTAGGTTGCCATTACTTTCTGCAGTAGATTGGTTACCAGCCAAGGCTATATAACCCAATCTGTCTTGTTATTTAACCCATAACTGGAGGGAAGAGATGGATTAATATCTTTCCCAAGGGTATTTCCGCGTAAGTGAATGCTATGAATTCAACTGGAATTCGAACTCGGCTCCTCAATTTCACGTTTCCGAGCTGATATTCACTGCACCACAGCACACATTTGAAATTGGAGTTGGCTGAAAAACTAGGAATTGAGTAAAGTTGGGAAGTACGTGAACAAGAAAGGAGTAATATCTTCTGGCTTGTTGTCAATCTAGTACCACGCTTAAATTTATGCAGTCGTGGTATCACGGCAGAAAGCTGGGAACAACTGACATGAAATTATTTGTAGAAAATCCGGATGAAAGCAACGTGAAGTCGGTGAATAAGGGGCTGAAGTCGTGATGTCAGATTAGGATAGATTTCTGTCGAAATCGCTGCACTCACTTTGCTTAGAAAATCCCTATATTCAGCTGGTGTCAGTTTAAACAGAAACATTCTTTTTTTATATATATAACTTTCAGTAATACATGAATCTATATCCTCTACCCAGTTTGTGAGTTAAATAGTATGACTTGTATCTGGAAATTATTCTCATATTCGTTACCTTCACTTACATGCAAATACCCTTGGGAAAGGTCGCTTCTCTTTCTATCTATGGGCCAAATAGTATGATAGGTTGGGTTTTATAGATTTGATTAGCATCCAATCTACCGTGGAAAGTAATAACCGCAACTTCCTGAAAATCTTCTGCCTAGTCAGTCATATAATCATGACGGCTGGGCAAAAAAAAAATATCTCTATGAAAATAGCAACTTCCCGCAGAAAATCTTCTGCCTAGTCGGTCATATAATCATGATGACTGGACGAAAATCTCTATGAAAACAATAACCTTCCCACCAGAAAAATCTTCTACCTAGTCAGTCATATAATCATGACTGACTACAGACTATCTCTCGCAGAAATGACAACAACTTCCATGAAAAATCTTCTACCTAGTCAGTCATATAATCATGACTGACTGGGCAAAAATCTCATAAAAGAAAGCCAACAACTTCCACAGAAAAAATCTTCTACCTAGTCAGTCATATAATCATGACTGACTGGGCGAAGATATCTAAACAAGTAATATATAACTTCCACAGAAAAATCTTCTACCTAGTCCAGTCATATAATCCTCATGATTGACTGGGCAGAAGAATATCTCCATGTAAATAATAACAACTTCCCGCAGAAAAATCTTTAGTCAGTCATATAATCTCATGACGGCTGAGCGAAAAAGATATATCTCTGTAAAAATAATAACAACTTCCCGCAGAAAAATCTTCTACCTAGTCAGTCATATAATCACTGACTGGAGCCAAAAGATCTCCCAATAGCAACTTCCCGCAGAAAATCTTCTACCTAGTCAGTCATATAATCGAGCTGACTGGGCAGAAAATCTCCGTATTAATAAATAATAACAGCTTCCCACCAGAAAATCTTCTACACAGTCAGTCATATAATCATGATTGACTGGGCAGAAGAAGATATCTCTGTAAATATGCTGTAACTTTACAGAAAAATCTTCTACCTAGTCAGTCGCTAATCATGACTGACTGGGCAAAAGATATCTCCGTAGCAACTTCCACCAGAAAATCTTCTACCTAGTCAGTCATATAATCATGACTGACTGGGCAGAAGATATCTCTGTAGAAAGTAACAACTTCCTGAAAAATCTTCTACCTAGTCAGTCATATAAATGCGCTGACTGGAGCGAAAGAATATCTCCGTAGAAAATATTAGCAACTTCCCGCAGAAAAATCTTCTACCTAGTCAGTCATATAATCATGATTGACTGGGCAGAAGATATCTCTATGAAAATAATAATAGCAACTTCCGCAGAAAAATCTTCTGCAGGTAGTGTACAAATCATGACTGACTGGGCAAGAAGATATCTCTGCCGTAATAGCAACAGAAAAATCTTCTACCTAGTCGGTCATATAATGACTGACTGGGCAGGAGCAATATCTCCGTAAAAGTAATAGCAACTACATGAAAAAATCTTCTACCTAGTCAGTCATATAATCATGACTGACTGGGCAAAAGATATCTCCGTAGAAAATAATAACAACTTCCGTCTTCTAGTCAGTCATATAATCATGACTGACTGGGCGAAAAGATATCTCTTTAAACAGTTTTCTAGAGAATTAGAATTTTGCTGTTATCACGTTTTAAAATTTATTTAAGTTATTTAAAATTTATTTAAAAGTTATCGTTACCACTTTTATCGAGATTTGCAAACTCTATGTTTCGTTCAGTTCCGCAAACCAATCGATGAGATTTGAAGAAACTGATTAATTTCGGAAAATACTTAAAAAAAGGCTTCTTCGCGGTTTAATAATTTTTTTAATTAAATTTTATCTTATAGAACTTAATGTTAAACAATATTTTTTTTAAGGAAATATGTTTTCTTTTATAACAGCAAAGAAGAACGTCTTAGGATTTCTTACTCTTGAGCATGCAACGTACAATTGACCATGCATAAATGTATCTTTCTGGAGCGAAATCCCAAATTTTCAAACGTTTGGCCTTGTGATTTGTTTATGCTTCTCACACCCTTTTGCTTAAGCAAACGTCTTAATTATGTCATTAACTTAATTATGTCATTAACTTTATGCTTCTCACACCCTTTTGCTTAAGCAAACGTCTTAATTATGTCATTAACTTAATTATGTCATTAACTTTATGCTTCTCACACCCTTTTGCTTAAGCAAACGTCTTAATTATGTCATTAACTTAATTATGTCATTAACTTTATGCTTCTCACACCCTTTTGCTTAAGCAAACGTCTTAATTATGTCATTAACTTTTCATCGTGTTATGTGCTGAGTATGCATTTTGTGCCGTTTTTTTTTCCTATTTAGTGACACATTTATTTTATTCTTTAACACCAGTATTTGCACATGGCAATTAATCATCTAAGCTTTTGTCTGGCAGTTCGGACCTTTACAACGCAAATGCTAGATCTGCTACTAGAAATGTTGGTTCACTGTGTCGTGCTAAGCTGATTTTTCTCACCAGTTCCTGACGCATTTAAAAGCCTACCATTCTTCCGTACATTGAATATTGCTCTCGCATCTCGTCTGGTTCTTCTGCTATGTACTTATAAATTCTTGATAAAATTCCAAGAAAAATTCACAATATTATTGGTCCTGGCCTGGTATCTCAGTAATTTACTTTTCCTTTATTCATCTTCTCTTGAAATATCAGCACATCTCGTCTGGTACTTCGGCTATGTATTTAGAGATTCTTTATGAAATCCCAAGAAAAATCTGCAATGTTATTAGTCCTGGCCTGACATCTGTGTAATGTTTAGTATTGTTGAAGTTATCATTACCACTTTTATAGAGATTTACAAACTCCATGTTTCGTTCAGTTCCGCAAACCAATCGATGAAATTTGAAGAAACGTATTTGTTTGGGAAAATACTTGAAAAAAAAAGAAGCTTTTTCGCGGTTTAATAATTTTTTTAATTAAATTGTATCTCATAAAACTTCAGGTTAAACAATATTTTTTAAGGAAATACGTTTTCCTTTTTTTAACATCAGTGAAGAAAGTTTCAAGATTTCATACGCTTGAGCATGCAACATACAATTGACCATGCGTCAATGTTTCTTTCTGGAGCGAAATCCCAAATTTTGAGACGTTTGGCCTTGCGATTTGTTTATATTTTTCACAAATACAGAGCGAACTGGAAACTGTATTTTTGTATATGTATAAAAATTCGAAGAAAATATATGCAAAAGACAATATAGCATTTTATTAAATTATTATTTGTTCTTTTACTCATTAGATAATAAGATTTCAAGTTACGCCCCCTAACAAAACCAAATGTACATCTCTGTTGGGACTTCTTTCTAAAATTTGGTTTCGATCGGTCAGTGTATAGCTATTGGAGAGGGTGGGATGGACGGACTAACGGAATTAAATTTTGGGGAGAAGTGCTA
>JBBBDQ010001072.1:1212500-1270000 GCA_037127315.1 Ascarosepion bandense
TATTGACTGATCATTGGTAATAATAAAAATAAAACACCCGTAATATTTCATATAGAGGAAAACATTGCCAGTCAATTATTATTATTGCCAGTAGTTATTTCTGGTGAAAAAAGCACATTTTGTTTTTACTATCGCGATTAAATATTAATATTTTTTACTTAAATAACATTGCATGTATTTCGTCAATTGCCACTTTGGCTAATGTAAATAGGAACAGTTCTTGTTTGAATCTATTATTTGCTTCTCTGTCTGGAGATCATTGTAAAGGACGAAACTTTCTATCATGTACATTGCATCGCTGTCTTTAAACTAAAAACAGTTTGTTGTGGGATCTCCCCTTTTCAATGATAATGGACTCGACTTGAGTATACATATACTCCTGCCATAGAGAGACATCTTAGGAGTACCGTAAGAGATCCGTAAGTTACCGAACGATACCGAAGTTTCACAGAGAATACCGCGTCATTAGTCATAGTAGCTCTGAGCTCCACTCAGACAGAATAGTATTACACGGATAGACTAATTCCAGCACGGATTCACTTCAAAAACTTGTATATATATATATATATATATATATATATATATTCCTTACTAATCGTATTTTTGGATTACTAACCTGCGTTCCAGTTTGTATGTTTACGTTTAATATAACCTATTTTTCTATCTCAAATACCTGTTGCTCATTATTTTGTGTGGTTCCTTACCCGGAAGCCACAGTTATTAGTGTATACACTCCAATTGATTATTTCCGATCTATAGGTTATGAAACATGTTATATGAAAAATAAATAAAACCTCATATATATATATTAAAAAGAAAACTCAACATATCACTTAAAGTTATCTGAAGCGATGCGCGTATTCGCTTATCGAAATAAATTATAATTTATAACCACTTTAAATGATGTGTTTAGTTTTCCTTTATGTATATTACATTGGTCTGAATAATAATAATTGAGCTCTCTATACAGAACTATAGTTTAATATTTTATATTGAATAAATTTTCTTGGATCATCCTCTTTGTTTACGGACTTGGCATCATTATCTATCTATCTAGAGAGAGAGAGATCTATCTATCTATCTATCTATCTATCTATCTATCTATCTATCTATCTAGAGAGAGAGAGAGAGAGAGAGAGAGAGAGAAAACAAAATAAAAAGTAGCAAAAATATAAAAACATGAACAATTATCCAACAGTAAAAATAAAAACCAAGTGACCATTGCAAGGAAATTGCAGAAAGGATAACTTATTACACCATGCAAAAATGATTACAAGGAAGTTCAAAAGACGAAAGAATTCGGTTCGTTGAGATACGCAAATCATTTGCGTTCTCTGGGGTCATAGAAATGTAAAAAAGAAGAAAAAGGAAAATAATTATATAAGCTTATTTTATTTCCTGCTTTTGGCTACTATAAAAGGAGAAAATTAGCAAAATGGAAGACCATGCAGGGAATTTATGAGGGAATTGTGTAGTAGGTTGGATTATTGCTGAAGAAATAAAGGGGGATTTAAAAAATGCTTTCTTTTTTTTCATTAATCTGGATACGTCGCAAATGAATAAAGGAGAGAGAAAGAAAAACAGAGAGTAGCAAAGATGAGGACGAAGAAGTAAAAAAATAGGAAAAATAGGCTGCATGTAATATCTTTCATTTTTTACTTTTTTTTTGTTGGAAGTGAGATGAAGGCCCTAACCATGCAACTTCGGAAAAAAAAAGGAACACGTGAAATGTTATTTTAAGTATATTTTTATAATTTATTTTTCCTATTTTTCCCTTTAATTTAAAGAAATTCTCTATTCCTGAAAAAAAACAAAACCAACCAAAAACATGATAAATTACAGGAAACACTGCACTAAGAGTTTTGATGTTTTTTTTTTTTACTTCTTATTATTAAATAAGAAAAATATAGGTGTTATACTATGTATTAAAATATATAGGAGAGTTAAAAATGAAGCAAAATGGCCTATAATATAGAAAGTAATTTTAATCTATGCATGGAGAAAAAATACAGAATATCGAAATTCAGAACGGGCATAATTCGATAGACAAAAAGGAAGAAGTCAATTTTAAGTGAAATAAAAGCGGGAAACACATTAAATATCGAAAAATATAATAAAAAACTATAACCCATTTTGAAAAATCGCTGAGTGTGAAACGGCGCTGTTAATGGATAAATACAACTAAAATTCCATTTTGTACGTTTAATCAGACTTGAAAGAAATTTCAAAGTAGTGTTCACTGATATGCGTGAGAAAACAGAATATACAATTATCTATCTATCTATCTATCTATCTATCTATCTATCTATCTATCTATCTATCTATCTATCTATCTACGAGTTATTACTCGACCCAGGTTTTTAACTTCCGGTGTCTTCAGGCGATATAAACTTACAGTTATTGTAAATCGCCTAAAAACACCGGAAGTTAGAAACCTGGGTCGAGTAATACCTCTTTTACAAATGAAAAATATTCAAAACGTTTACAATATAATTAAATTGTTTATAATATAATTGAACCTTTTTTTTAAATACAACTGCATACAATATATTTTGAACAGTTTTTAATACAACTGTGTGCTGGTCTAATTTATGACCAAAAACTAAATAAATAATATTCATTCAGTAAAATGAATTAGAGCACTCTGGCTATTGGGCGCGTATAATTATAATATACACGTTAAAAAGTCTGCCTTCTTCTACCAAACGCCCATAGCCCAGAGGTAGAATCGCCGACTGACGCCAATTCGGTAGGCTTTCAATCCTGGGTTAAAAAGCAATCGAAGTCTAATCGTACTGATGAGCTGTGAGACAGCGAAATAGATCTGTCTGCGGATGACTAAATTATATATATATATATATATATATATATATATATATATATATATATAAGTAAATGAATAAATTAACATTCCTGACTCCAAGATTTATTTTTAATCCGTATCACCCCAAGTAAGGCAGTAAAGCTACTTAAACGTAAGGTGTTACAGGGCGTGGAAAAATTAGGAAAGAAACATTAATAGTGATCAGAAAGAGAAAAAAATACTCAGGTGGATTGCCATGAATATTGAATTTAAGTTTTTGCAGATTTTAAGCATGGAGCCTGAAGGGAGTTCCACGAGCAAGAACTGTGGAAAAAGGAACTGGTAACATAGGACTTGCGGCTACATCTAGCCTGCTCAACTTTCAATTAATGAAATCTCGACGCCAGTCTAGTATTGCTCTTAAATTAGAAACGTCTGCTCCACGGTTTAATTACACGAGGATATCATGAATTTCACGCGACAATTGCTGTCAAAACAAATTACAAATCTTCTAGAGAGTCGAAGAGATCGTTACTAATAAGATCCTTGATAATTTCTTTGACTTTGACATTCACAGACTTTATTTTTAATCGGTATCGCCCCAAGGAAGACAATAAAGCCACTAAAACGCAAGGTGTGGGAAAATTAGGAACAGAAATATTAATAAAGACCTGGAAAAGAAAAGAGTAATTAGGAGGACCATAGATAGGGATTGACATTGAATTTAAATACCTAAAGTTTAAAGTTGGCTGGAAAAACTAGAACAGGAATGTTAATCCACAGGCGAGAAGTTCGAGAAAAGCTTGTCCACATGTTGCAAAACGGCTGATATTCTATTTGGAACCGCTCAAGTGGAAATCCTATTCAATTCGCCGTATTCACAAAATATTATTGCCCTGCCCGATTATCAATTGTTCAGCGGGAACTTAATCAAGATCTAATATATATATATATATATATATATATATATATATATATATATATATTATAAATTATATTTCAGAACATGTACAAATTTTTTATATATCCAATACAAATCGTACATGTGTTTCAACATTGAAACTACAATGTCTCCTCAGGTGGTGTGGACAGCAATGGAAAGCCTCTTTCTTTATATTTGGTGAGTTGTGTGTCGGATGTTGGTGGGGGTTAGTATAAATGTCCGTTAGAATTTTGAAGAAAGTAATAGGTATGTTTGTATTTAAGGTAAAATTAAAATTTTGTAGTTTCAATGTCGAAAAAAATGTACGATTTGTAGTGGATATATAAACATTTGTACATGTTCTAAAATATAATTAAAATAAATATTCACAGCTGTATATATTATATATCGAGCACTGGTTTAAATTAACGTTTTGGACGTTGCAAAAATTTTTTTTTTCTTCGTTCCTTATTCATATAATATATATATATATATATATATATATATATATATATATATTATAAATTATATTTCAGAACATGTACATATTTTTTTTATATATATCCAAATCGTATATTTGTATTTTTATATATATCCAAATCGTACATTTGTTTCGATATTGAAATTTCAATGTCTCATCAGGTGGTATGAATAGGAATGTAAATCCTCTTTTCTTATATTTGGTCAGTTGTGTGTGGGATATTGGCGGGGGTTAGTGATAAGGGAACAAGTCTTGTGTGTTGACCGTTAGAATTTTGAAGAAAATGGTGTGGGTAGTTAAAATGTTTGATTTATGAGAGTCTTTGATTTCTAGACAGATTTAACATTAGCAGTTAGAATGTAAGTTTTTATTATCTTGCGACTAGACTATATTATTTGGATTTCTTAGAAAAACCGGTAAGGGGTGAGATGCTTATTTTATACTGAATATTTTTGTATTTATGCAGAGTCTTTATAATTAATGTAAATTTGTATATTTAGTCTAAATTTTGTATTTAGGAAATAGATTTTTCCTATTAAATTTTAAATTTTAATTAGATAACAGTTTGGAAACTGATTTTTTCTATTAAATTTTAAATTTTAAATTTCTTTTCTTATACTTGGTCAGTTGTGTATGGGATGTTGGCGGGGGGGGAGTTAGTGATAAGGGAACAAGTAAATAAAATAAATAAATAAATAAAAATTAAAAATTAAAAAAATTAAAAAGAAGCCACATTTATATGTATATATATGTAATAAATTATATTTTAGAACATGTACATAATTCTTTTTATATATCCACTACAAATCGTACATTTGTATTGACATTAAAATTTCAATGTCTCATCAGGCGGTATGGATAGGAATGGAAAGCCTCTTTTCTTATACTTGGTCAGTTGTGTGTGGGATGTTGGTGGGGGTTAGTGATAAGGGAACAAGTCTCGTGTATTGACTGTTAGAATTTTGAAGAAAATGGTGTGGGTAGTTAAAATGTTATAATATATATATGTATATATTATATTCGTTTCATTCTAAGCAAGCGGGTATTGCCAGTGGTGCCAGGGGGCTACAGAAAAAAGAAAAAGAGAGACAGATTACAAGGGGTTTTGGAGAATAGATAAGAGAAGGATGGGACTACTGGTGTGAAGAGAGTTATGTGAGAGTAGAGCGAAAATGAAGAACAACAAAATACAGGAAAGGGTGGGAATCAAGGAGATAAACGATAGCAATTGAAGTTCCATTTAAATTCTTTAAGATTGTAGCTATCAGGGAAGGAATTCTACAGAAGAGATTTTCACAGACGGGAAGTGCGAGAAAAGAATCTACTAGCGTAGAAGTGGAGGCTAGATTTGATTGTTTTTACCAGTTTAATAGTAAATGGATGCGCGTTGTGGTGCAGTGGATATCAACTCGGAACGAGAAATCGGGGAACCGAGTTCGAATTTCAGTTGAATCCATTGCATTCACTTACGCACAAATACCCTTGGGAAAGGTATTAATCCGTCTCTTCCCTCCTGTTATGGGTTAAATAGCAGGACAGATTGGGTTCTATAGCCTTGGCTAGCATCCAATCTACCGCAGAAAGCAATTGCAACCTACTGCAGGATAATCTTCTGCCCAGTCAGTCATGTCTTTTTCGAGACATGATCGCCCAAGCGTGTTTCACGTATGGAACTTTACTGACTGAATAGTAAATTGTGTACAGGGTTACCATGGAGGTAAATTCGTCGGTACAGACGGAAACCACATCTCGTTGACGAGAAAAATACTAGAATCGTGCTACCAGGTCGGAATCGATTACATTGTAGATTCTCCTTTAGACTTTGTCGAAACCCCGAAATGAATAGTAGGAACGCCCGACTAGATATGACAACAGTATTCAATGCACGGACGGACGTCAAATTTGTATATTTGCAAGATGGATTCACACGAGAAAAACTTCCTGACCTGACACAGTGACCCGACCTTTCTAACACTACATCTAGCTGTTGATTCAATTTAGTCGTTCCGCTTGAGGTCGGCTTTGAGAGTAAGGCCGGAAAGGCGCAGTGTGTTGCTCTCAGGGAAACTAGCATGATAAATGCTGACGGGGAGTAGGAGAGATCTACAGTATTTAAAGAGTTACAGCTTCGTTTTGGAAGGATTAAAATTTACGAACTATTTCTTACGTCAAATTTGCTTTTTCAGCGGCGGCAGATTTTTTATTGAGGCGGGAGAAAATCGTGATGTCGGTAGCATAGATGCTTACTTGAGATTTGATTACATCAGGAAGATCGTTGATGAATATCAGAAATAGCGTATGGCCTATGATAGAGCCTTGAGGGAAACTCGCATTAGTGTAATAGGATCTAGAAGCATGTCCGTTCAATACGATCTTCATTACGTGTATTAATAGGAAAGATTGGATTAAATCAAACATCCAGTCATACCATAGCCCAGTAGCTTGCACAGAAGGCCAACGTGCCAGATTCTGTCAATGCTTTTAAGATATCAAGGGCAACAGCTCAAGCTTCGCTATTCTTATCAAGAGCCTGGTATATTGGTGATGATCGTTAACAATAGCAGCGGTAGGTTTAACAAAATCATACTGCTAGTTGGAGAATAGGCTATCGGCTGTGGGATGTTGAACTGCTTCAGCATTGATGATAGCCTGGGTCACTTAGCCAAAAATCGGTACGAGGCATATAGGGTGATAATTAGAAAGGTCTAACTGCTCTCAAGAGTTCTTAAAAGGAGTAACCACAGAGGAGAACATCCAGCAGACAGGAAAGCAAGAGTTGTTGAATATGGAGAGAACAGGAGAGTTCAAGGATACATTTCTTCATGACGATGACTGGTATTCCATCACCTCCATTCGCCTTATGTGTGTCAAGTTTTAAAATTATGTTAGAGATCTGCGAGTGGGTTATGCATACGTCCCTCAGTTGAGTCTCAGTTCTAGGTGGGAAGTCGGGTGCAAACACTTCAGACGAGTCAAATGTAGAGTTAGATGAGAATCTTCGATCAAAGCACTCGGCCTTGTCCGCTGTAGATGTGAAGACCTCAATTGTATTGATTAAAGGATGGATGGGTGCTTTAAAGTCACCCTACCCAAATATATTAGAGAACGGGTGAGAGAAAATGGCCTTATCTATATTGTCAGAGATACTGTTTATCATGGAACAGCTAGAAGAGGAAGGGGAGCCGTAGAGAAAGAAAAGATGGCTGAGTTAATAGAGCGAGGCGGAGACACATGTATGAATGATCGGGAGATTCAAAAGAAATCACCTTAGCCAGAGGGAGATGTTTACTGACACAAGCCCCCAGTCCATGCATGTGGACAATGGAGTCCTTCTTTGAGAGTAGAACATAACCAGGAATCAAGAAAACAAAGAGTGGGATTGAGAGGTTAAGATTGGTTCCGCAAAGACCTAAGATATCAAAGGACTTTTCGTGGAGAAAAGATTCCACGCTGCAGAATTTGGTACGCATACCACGGACGCTTGTAAAGAAAATCTTGTGGGGTTTAGATTCCTTTTGTTTGAATGGTTTAGCTTTGTTTTTTTTATTTGTAATGTGAATGTTCATTTTTGGGTTGTTTTGGTAAGGATAAGACTCAAGTGGAGGTGGTAGACGGTCATTAGTTGTGACATATGCAGAAAGGGAACTGGCGCAGACTGAATGCGTCGTGTGGCCTCAGGATTCCCCACCGAAATCGCTCTCAGGACATCAATCCATGCGCTTCATGGAACTGCAAGAACCTGCGTTGTTATGCAACTGTTGATCAGAGTAGTCGCTCTCAATGCTACGCAAGAGTTAGAGCTCCTATCAGTCGGAATTCGGAAGCAGCAACCAGAAAACTGCCAACTCGGCACCCTTACAAAAGCCTGAGGATAGGATAAGAACAGCGATCAACTTCCTAAATAGGAACAAAAAAGAAGAGCCTCCACTTCTGTCCAGTAGAAGAGGAAGAAGTATATGCTAACTGCTATAATAATAAATGTTCAAAATGTTCCTCTACTTCTACATACGCAATCCACTCGTCGGATCATTGATCTTTTCAAACAATCCCACACGGTGTCGAATGATTTTTGCAGGTCACTTATGACACGTTGATAAAGCGTCTCTGCATTATTAATACCTGCTGCATAAACCAATTCTTTTAGGTGAACACACAGATAAAAATTCAAAGGAACGTGCGGGCCATGGAACTAGTTTTCTTCTCTTTATCCATCTTTCATGGTAGATGTTAGTCAGTTCATTGTGAACAATGTGACTCAAATGTGATGGAACCTAGTCATGCATAAAGCATGCGCGTCTTCGTATTAGTAAAGATACATCCTCTAACATCTCTGAAAGTGTGTTCGAAACAGTCCCTGTAGAAGACGTGCTGAGACAACATATAAACAAACTAGAGAGTCAGCTACAATTTCATACATGAGTCGTAAACTGATGCTGGTGTCTAGTTGATATTGTATTAAGTGGATTCCGATCTACCTAAAAATATTAGTTGAGTAAATTTGTTATTCAATCTTCCAAATGTTGTTCATCCGTAAACATAAACTTCTTCTTCTATGTTAGGCGATCATGGCTCTCCACGTCTCTCTATCCCTTGTGGCTCTTAGTATGTTTACTCCTGTTGCTGCTGGCAACCCCCGTTCCGTCATCCACCTGATCAGGCCCTGCAAATATGTTATCCGCTGCCTTCCTCTGTCTCTCCTTCCTTCTATCTGACCAGTCAGTATCAGGTTCTCCAGGCTCTCCTTCCTCATTGCATGTCCCAGGAACTTCAGTTGTCTCTTCCTGATGCTCAGCATCAATTTCCTTTTTGTTGCCATTCTTTCTAACACCTTGTCGTTTCTTGTATACTCAGTCCACGATATCCGTAGCATCCTTCTGTAGAACCACATTTCGGCCGCTTCCAGTTTTGTCCTCATTTTCGATGATATTGTCCAGCATTCTGCCGTATTGAAGAACTGACATCACGTAGCAGTCTAGCACTCTTTTCTTCGTTTCTATTGAGATTTTCCTGTGTGTTAGTATTTTGCTCACCTTCTGGACACGGAGATCCGAAGGCGAATTGGCATGGCAAAGGACGCGTTCCAGAAGATGAGCAAACATAAACTACTATAATAATAAATGTTCAAAATGTTCCTCTGCTTCTACATACGCATCCACTCGTCGGATCATTGATCTTTTCAAACAATCCCAAACAGTGTTGAATGATTTCGCGGGGCCCTTGTCACGTTAATGAAGCGTCTCTGCATTAATAATATCTGCTGCATAAACCAATTGTTCTAGATGTACTCACAGATAAAAATTCAAAGGACTGAAGTCAGGGAAACGTGCAGCCATGGAAACGGTCATCTCCTTCTTCTTCCTCTATGTGCCGTGTCCCTTCGGGACGTAAGCAATAATGGCCTTTTATACGCCATTATATCTGACAGACAATCATTCTTATCTACAAATACTAGAAAGAACTTCATAAACAAATAAACAGCACTTAATAGATCATACCCCACCACGCACACACGGACTCACAACACGCGCACAAAATGACCAGATACACTAGACGGAGCGCATGTGCTCACACACACACACACACACACACACACACACACACACACACACACACACACAAGTATGTACCCATAAAAGCAAGGACGAACGCAGTGACGCACGCACAAAATCCTACACGACATAGGAAGTGAGAATATATGTATATATATATTTTATGCGTGTGTGTCTATGTATGTATGAATTGAAAAAAACAAAAACAAAAATGAAATAAAAACAAAACCTTTCACCGCACGAAATTTGACCCATCCTAAATTATTTTATTACCCCTTAGAGCAGCAAAAGATTTGCTCACAAGATCAAGAAAATATGAACTACTAACAAACACAAACAAGATGATGACAGACAATTATTCTCCGACTGATGAAGGACGCGAGACTAGAAACACTTGTATCTGAATATAAAAAAAAATGTATATTTAAAAAAAAAGAACACTTGCAGTTTCTCTTTTTACTTAAACTATACACTTTTCTCTCGTTGGAATCACTTTAACATCCCCGTTATATATATATTAGTTGCTATATATAGAGAGCTATTAGGTGGTATACATATAGCTATTAAGCGCTATATATATAGAGCTATTAGGTGCTATATATATATATATATATATATATATAGAGAGAGAGAGAGAGAGAGAGAATTATTAGATGCTATATATAGAGAGCTATTAGGTGCTATATATATATATATATATATATATATATATATATAGCACCTAATAGTTTTACCTTTGTATGTGAGCGCTATCTGTCAGATGATTACTCGTGTCGGGTTTTTCTTTGGGCTTAGTACTGATTTCGGTCCGAACACTTTTGACTGACTTTTAAGCCCTTTTCAACTGGTCTTTGCGCACCCGGCTCCACGCATATGTTTCGGCAGAAAACCAAAGATTAATCAAATTTCTTTTATTTATCGTCCAATGTGAAGTCCAGAATTAAATACGGATGTGAATTCCCAAATGACCTGCTGGGACCCACTGCATCGTCAGTTGAGAAAGTACGAGCAGTAATTAGCCCATCCCTTGACCTCGTCAAGTGATCCCGATGTTCGCCTTCTTCGTTGTCCATTGAGCTACTTACCCGACCAATGGACGGAGACATCAAAGACATTCCTAACTGACAAACGCTCACACATACTTACGCCCAAGTTCTCTTTTCAGAATTTACTGCTATAAACATTTGAACCTTCTTTTGGACCCATCCTCAAGGCATTTCTTTTATTTGTAAAAAACCCGTAATTCATATATGTGTATATATAAAATGTTGTTTATATACTCAATTTGATTTTCTTGTTTTATAACCCCTTTTATAACTTATAGTGAGCTATCCACTAACGAGGCCAAATTCAGTTAATCTGAGCATACAACTACTCTTCACTAGAACGGATAACCCACTATAGCTTCAGTACTTATGTTTTATACAAATGATACATTTCTAATTTCTTCAACTAAACTAAGAGAAATGATAACCTACTATTCGCCTAATATGCATCTGTGAGATTACGATATGCCTCCATATTTAACGAATACTAATAATAGAAAGAGAAGAGACGTTGTTTTCTATAGTGAGGATCGAATTAGCCAAGTTCTTTTAATGCTGATTAACGATTTGTGGGTTCTATACAAAGAAATATTACTTTCTTTTGTTTAACTTTCTCTTTCTTGTTTATAAATCTAAAGGTTTTTAATATTTTTTTTATTACCACCTTCAGACGCCGGTCACTCAATCTCTTTTAACATTGATCAAATTTCAAACAGCTGCCATCTTTGTTTTATATTTTTTTGTCTGTTTGCTACTGAATTAGTGTGCGCATGCGTAATATTTGCATTTCCTTTTCAGATTATCTTTTATCAATAAACAACAGAACTGAAAACAAACAAAAATTATCCACATGCATGCGGAAGACGCAGACACACGCGAAGCACACATAATACACAAGTGTGACTTTTCTAGAAAAATAAAATCAGTCAATAATTTGCCAAGAAAAAAAAGAGAAAATATTAATAATTCAAAAGACAAACAAAAGGTGTTTATTTTAGTTTACATGTATTTTTTTCTTTAAATTTTTCAGGTTCAACTTTTATTTTCTAGATCGAATTAAGAATCCAATTGAAATTATCTCCCTTGGCAAACCTCTTCTTTCTAAAAGAAAATAGAAATAAAGAAAACATCATTATCATTTAACAATTCCAATGAAAGTGGCGAAGTGTCGTTGGTGGGTAATTGAATTTTTAATGATAAAAACAACATTACAATTTGTGACATTCCCGAAAATTCACACAAAAAATAAAGCAATAATTAATTTTCGTTTGTCTGAATTTTGGGGATGAGAAGTTATATTTACATTATTTACATTCTGACTATTGTTCTCATATTTGTTGTTTTAGCCGTTGTGCTTTCCGGCCTTTATCGGGTGACCTATAGGAAATATTGAACTGAACTGTAATATAATAACAGCGACAAGTAGAAGCGACAAGTAGAAGCTTATGAAATTTTTTAAACTACACGTTTTATCCGGATTTTAAGATAGCTGCTGCGGAGGCCTTATTGGGTCACCAACCAAAAAAAAAAAAAAAAAAAACATGGGACCTCTTATTTAGCTGAGGAAACAGCAATGATAATTTTGACGTAATAACTTTGAATTCCACAAATCATTCCATGGAACTTCAAAACCTCTCTTTTCTGATTCGGGCTGAAAGTTCAATTCCTGCCAAGAGACTGATTTGGTTCGAAATTCCACCACAGGCCGAAAATTGAATTCCTCAAATCAAGAACTCCGCTGAACTTAAAAGCTCTCACTTTACTTCTGATTCCTTGGATATTTCAAGAAATAAAACTGATTTCCTCCAACACTGAAAATATTATTTTTCCAGTTATTTTCAAATTTGAATTTTTAACTGTTCATTCCTCATCTGGTTACAAATCTCAATGCTAGATTTCAAGTTCCAGGTGAAGAGCAATTTTTAACCCTGGGATCCGTTCTGATCACGAAAAGGTATAATAAGTCTACGTAGAACAAATGTGGACCGAGTTACAATGTTACAGACGCACGGACGGACGGACAGAATTTATCGTTTATTTATTTAGAAATTAGTTATAACGTTGAAAAAAATTATTGTTATAGATAGTTGCAAGCGAGAAGAGAAATGGGAGGGTTATTTTATTATCGCATGTGCCCTTTAATCTACGAGATATATTGTTTAGTTTTTAATGTTAGCACGGTTCAGTTATTGATGTCTCGTTTAGAGTGAATCCCAATAACTGACCGTCCAAGAAACTGAACCCACAATTACTATGTCACCAATTTCAAGGTTGCCATTGCTTTCTGCGGTAGATTGGATGCCAGCCAAAGCCATAGAACCCAATCTGTTTTGTTATTTAACCCATAACTGGAAGGAAGAGACGGATTAATATCTTTCTCCAGGGTATTTGCGCGTAAATGAATGCAAGGCATTCACCTGGAACTAGAACTCCTCAGTTTCTCGTTCTGAGCCGATATCCACTGCACTTCAGCGCACATTTTAAATTGTAGGTGGCTGAAAAGCTAGGAATTGAGAAACGTTAGGAAGTACCAGAACAAGAAAGGATTTTGTTTTTTTAATCATATCACCCCGAGCAAGGCGGTAACGCCACTGATGTGCAGGGGTCTACATAGGAGTGAAAAGATTGGAAAAGAGAAGACCGGAAACCGCATCCTAAACAGGAAACAAAGGATGAGCCTCTTCACCTGTTCAATAGACGTGGGTGGAGTGTGAACCGGGTGATAGTTTAGTCTATCTACTCCAATTGAAAAAAAAAGTGAGAAGATAGGAAAAGAGAAAACCGGAAACCACATCCTAAACAGGAAACAAGCGATGAGCCACTTCACCTGTTAAATAGACGTGGGTGGTGTGTGAACCGGGCGATAGTTTAGTCTATCTACTCCAATTGAAAAAAAAGTGAGAAGATAGGAAAAGAGAAAACAGGAAACAGCATCCTAAACAGGAAACAAGGGATGAGCCTCTTTACCTGTTCAATAGACGTGGGTGGAGTTTGAACCGGGCGATAGTTTAGTCTATCTACTCCAATTGAAAAAAAGTGAGAAGATAGGAAAAGAGAAAACCGGAAACCGCATCCTAAACAGGAAACAAGCGATGAGCCTCTTCACCTGTTAAATAGACGTGGGTGGAGTTTGAACCGGGCGATAGTTTAGTCTATCTACTCCAATTGAAAAAAAAGTGAGAAGATTGGAAAAGAGAAAGCCGGAAACCGCATCCTAAACAGGATTATTATTGAAAATGCGAATGCATCTGGCTAGTTGTCAATCTAGTACCACGCTTAAATTTATGCAGTGGTGGTACCAAGGCGAAAAGCTGAGAACAACTGCCATGAAATTATTTGTCGAAAATCCGGATGAAAGCAACGTGAAGTCGGTGAATAAGGGGCTGAAGTCGTGATGTCAGATCAGGATTGATTTCAGTGGAAATCGCTGCATTCAATTTGCTTAGAAAATCCGTATATTCAACTGGCGTCAGTTCAAACGGAACTATTCTTTTTTTTTCTATATATAACAACTAGCAATATAGCTCGGCGTTGTTCGGGTGTAATGAAAGCTTTAAAACTAATCCATGGTCCTGGAGCTTAGACTCTTTAGACGTTGGCACGAAAGTCTACAAAGCAATAGTTTTTTCCAATTAAAGCGAAACCGTAAACTGAAAGAAAAATGAATGAATGTAAGTCAAATTTTCATTTCCTGGTATCGATACCAAATAAGATTTTTTCGTCGTAAACTGAAATTTGAAGGCTAAATAAGTCCTCTGAGTAAATGGTATCATGGCTGATACTAAGAACTACAATTATACCTACTTAAAGCCAAACCCGAAGCAAAAACTAAAATAAAAGGGCTGAAAAAATACAGACATACAGACACAAGCACACAAACATCTTGCCTTTTATATATATATATATGTATATATATATATATATATATATATATATACATATCATCGATTTTATGCACTAGTGTAAGAACTGCAACCTTGAAACTTCTGAATATCGTTTCTTTTGTCTAAAATCAGACCACTCCTTCTATAACCCGATTTTTTCGATTTTTGATATTTATCGGGGGTTCCTCGACTCAAAACCTAGCTAAGAACAGTCGCAGACGCTTATAGTACAACTGTGTAACTTTCAGGAAAATCGGTTCAGCCGTTTTGGAGTCTATAAGTAACGAATACACACAGACACATACAAAGTTTTATTTATAAATAAGTTTAGATTAGCAAAGTATGAATCTATATCCTTTCTCCAGTATGTCATCTTCGTTGCCTTCACTTACACGCAAATACCATTTGCGATAAGGTCACTTCTCTTTTCATTTATAGCTCAAATATTAGGATAGGTTGTGTTTTATAGTTTTGATTGGCATCCAATAAGTGAATGCCATGAATTCAACTGGAATTCGAACTCGGTTCCCCGATTTGTCGCTCCGAGTCGATATCCACTGCACCATAATGCACATTCCAAATAATACAAAACTCAAAAGTCGTTCAAATATTAATAATGAATAATCTTCGCTGCTGAATTAGTGAAGTTGTACGAATATAGGTAACTCAGTGTCCGGTTGACATTATGACATGTCCACTTCTCTTGATTTGTTTAATATCGAATTTTTGTCACAGACGCCGAGTAAGGATCGAACACGTGTCAGTCAGTCAGTTAAGTGCCATACGTGATACACGCTTGGGCGATCATGTCTCGAAAGAGACATGACTGACTGGGCAGGAGATTATCCCGCAGTAGGATGCCATTGCTTTCTGCGGTAGACTGGTTGCCGACCAAGGCTATAGAACCCAATCTGTCCTGTTATGTAACCCATAACTGGAAGGAAGAGACAGATTAATACCTTTCCCAAGGGTATTTGCGCGTAAGTGAATGCAATGGATTCAACTGGAATTCGAACTCGGCTCCCCGGTTTCTCGTTCCGAGCCGATATCCACTGTACCACAACGCACATGTATACTCAGTTGTAATAGTCAACTAGATTTCTTCTTCTTCTTCTTCTTCTTCTTCTTCTTCTTCTTCTTCTTCTTCTTCTTTGTGCTGTGTTCCTTCAGGCTCTCCACAATTTCATGTCTTTTGTAACTTTTTAAAAATTTTTAATTTTTTTTAACTCTTCTCTAACCTCTCTCTCACAGGTTGCATGTGGCAAGCCTCTCACTGCTCTGTCAGTACTTTTTAGGGAAGTACTCGAATGAGATACTGATGTTATGAATATGTAATAAATATGCATGTACCTTAGCTGGTGTCAGGCATAAATACATACGAAGGCGAGGACGCAAAGAGGTCTACAGATCGTCGACCAGAGGTCTACGTCCATACGTCTATACGACTAGAGGTCTACCACTATAAGTCTACGTCTATAGGTCTACGACTATTTGTCTACGGCTGTTGACCACGTCTACGTCTAAAGAAACTGTATACGACGAGTACCGTCCATTACGTCTACGTACTAGATTGTCCTACCCGGTTACATTTGACTAAACCGCTTAAGTACCTCGAATGATATATATATATATATATATATATATATATATATATATATATATAATAATAATAATAATATTTATTAATAAATTATAACATTGATATGTTATAATATCACTACAAAAGTAGCTATTTTGTTTCGACACTTTTTGTGTCTTTTCAAGTGATGTTGTTATTTCGAAAATCTTGTATATATATATATATATATCGCTTTCCGGGAAATATCAGATACAATCCTTGGTTCTATCAATTCTAACCTACACCTTCCATTGTCGCAAACAACCCAAATTCCCTCCATATTCCATCGGTGTCATTTAAGTTCTACTCGCACAGCTCCTTTCAAAGCTTAGTGAAACTGAAACCCAAGAATGAGTTTCCCGATCACAAGAATTTTAATCTAATTTATGTCGAGGGTTAATCATTATTTTCCCCTACTATCTGTACAAACTACCGTTTAATGTAACACTCTATCTCGAGTGGTTCCTCGCCTTACACAGTGCGAACCGTACTGTCAAATAACCCTACCCCACGGAAAAAAAAAAAAAACCCTAGTTCCCCTTTCCTAGGCCACTAGGTTGTTTATGCATTGTTTTCTTCTCTTCTTCTTGCTTTCGATCTGTCCCGTGGGTATCACATTTTCCAAGCCGCCTTTCTTAATTATGCTCCTGAGAAATTTCAACTGTCTCGTACCGATGTTATGTAAAAGTGTCCTTTTTGTTTTCTTTTATTCTAAAGCTTCGTCGTTGCTCACATGTTTGGTCTGTGATATTCTTAGCATCCTTAGAACCACAATTCTTTTGCTTGAAGTCTCTTCTTCATCTTTGAGGAAATTATCCAGGATTCACTGCATCATAGGCGGGTATTACATAACATTTCAATACCCTTTTCTTTACATCTCACGAAATAGTTTTAATTCTTAATACTTTGAAAATCTGATATTATATATCTTGCATCAGACTAAGCATTTCCATTTCCATTCTTCTTCTATGTGCCTCGTCCTTTCAGGACATGGCCTTCCACGCCTCCCTACCCCTGGTAGCTCTTAACACGCTTTCTCCTGTTACACCATGCAACCATCTACCTGCTCAGGCCAGTCAAGTACCTTACACGCTGCTTTTCCCTGTCTCTCCTTCTATCTGGCCTTTTTGTATCAGGTTCTCCAAGCCTTCCTTCCTCATTGCATGTCCCAGGAACTTTAGCTGTCGCTTTCTGATTCTTAGTATTAATTTCATTTTCGTTTCCATCATTTCCAAAACCGCGTCATTGCTTCATGCTCGATCCAGGATATCCGCAGCATCCTTCTGTAGAATCACATTTCAGCTGCTTCAAGTTCTTTCTTCATCTTTCAAGATATTGTCCAGCATTCACTGCGATATTGAATAAATGACATCACATAGCAATCCAGTACTCTCTTCTTTGTTTCTAGCGAAACTTTCTTGTCTCTTAATACTTTACTCGGCTTTTGGAACGCGTCCTTCGCCATGCTAATTCTCCTTCGGATCTCTATTACACACTTTCATTTTTCTGTTAGAACACTTTCCAGGCATTTAAATTTTTGTACCTGTTGAATTTTAGTATCCTCCACCTGTATTTGGTATTTTGGGCTGCCCTTTTTGCTGATGACCCTGCATTCGTTTTTCTTGCAGCTTATTTGTAGTCCTTTCTTGTCACTCTCTTCAGCTACCTTCTGTAGGAGGTCTTGTATTTTCCTTTCCGTGTCTGCTATCAGCAATGTATCATCTGCGTACTATATGTTGTTAAACATTGTGGCCTCCGATGATAAATCCTGGCATAATCTCTAGGGTCTTTAGAATAGTCTCGCTGTACAAGTTGAATAGATCCGGTACAATGCGAGAATTGCATAATATTCTCTTCCTATTATCTTATAACCATACCGCACAAATCAATTCTTTATTAATATTTTAAGCATAATTTAATTTAATTAATATTTTGAGCATAATTTCTACTTTTCTTAATTGCTGTTTTTTTTTGTCATAACGTGTTCGATATCAACATAGAGCCTTATTTCAGCGGAATAAACAAACTCCTTGAAAAGTATATATATATATATATATATATATATATATATATATATACAGATCTGTTTCGCGGTATCACAGCTCATCAGTACGGTTAAACTCCGATTGCTTTTAACCCAGGATTTATTGTTTAATACTTCGTTTTTGTCATAATAGGCTTAGACCAATGCACATTTGTATTTAAAAGTGTTCAATACAATTATATTGTAGAACTTTTAAATATTTTCCATTTTTAACGCGACCTAGGTTTCTACCATGAGTGGTGTCTTCAGGCGATTTTTAACAAACGATGTGAGAATCGATTTGAAGGAATGTACAGTTATGGCCATAATAAAACTTATATTTTATGTCAAACAATAACACAGTCTGGTATTATTTCAAATTTAGTATATAAAATATTTAATAAATTTGCAATAAAAGCACAGACAATATTTGAACTTGATTAAATGAAGAACAGTAATGAAATTCTCACGATATTCAATAGTGTAGACCGGATTTTTTTCGTAGCATTTTTTAGTGAAAAGAAGTGGGATAGTTTTCTCGGCCATAAAACGTGGTCCTGATAATGAAACAGCTGTCTAGGAGAAGGGAACACCTGTCTAGGAGAATGGAAACACCTGTCTAGGAGAAGGGAAACACCTGTCTTGGAGAATGGAAACACCTGTCTAGGAGAATGGAAGCACCTGTCTAGGAGAAGGGAAGCACCTGTCTAGGAGAATGGAAGCACCTGTTTAGGAGAATGGAAGCACCTGTCTAGGAGAAGGGAAACACCTGTCTTGGAGAATGGAAACACCTGTCTAGGAGAATGGAAGCACCTGTCTAGGAGAAGGGAAACACCTGTCTAGGAGAAGGGAAGCACCTGTCTAGGAGAAGGGAAGCACCTGTCTAGGAAAAAAAACACCTGTCTAGGAGAAGTAAAACACCTGTCTAGAAGAAGGGAAACACCTGTCTAGGAGAAGGGAACACCTGTCCTGTAGAAGGGAAACACCTGTCTAGGAGAGGTAAAACACCTGTTTGCAGAAGGGAAACACCTGTCTAGGAGAAGTGAAACACCTGTCCTGGAGAAGGGAAACACCTGTCTAAGAGAAGTAAAACAGCTGTCTAGGAGAAGGGAAACACCTGTCTAGGAGAAGGAAAACACATGTCTAGGAGAAGGGATGCACCTGTCTACGAGAAGGGAAGCACCTGTCTAGAAGAAGGGAAACACCTGTCTAGGAGAAGTAAAATTCTGAATTCAGACTAGTCAGAGGCTTGGGCTCTGTTAGGCTATCTTGTCGAAAACGCACCACTTCTACACCGACTGTAGTACGTGTGGTGTCCCTACGACTTTAATGGGTTACGGGACTCGTATGATTTTGAAATGTTACCAATAAAAATCTGCACTACAGCAACATTTTTATTTCATTATTTTTTAATTTCTATAATTCTTAGATCATTAGATTCTTCGCAATTTTGAGAATCACTTGTATTTCGAAAGATGGAATAATTTCTAATTATTTTCTCTATATAAAAAATAAGACTGTGTCCCAGGTGTGCATTTATATCACAAAAAAGCCTCTGTGCAGAAACCTGTCATTGAATTACGCTCGATATAATTCAATACCAGCATTTCATATTAACACTAGCGCCACTATGTGTGTGTGTGCGTGTGTGTGTGCGCGCGTGTGTGTGTGTGTGTGTGTGTGTGTGTGTGTGTGCGTGTGTGTGTGTGTGTGTCAATTAAATGAAGAGAGAGGTATAATTATAGTTTAAACAATTCTCGTTAGCCATCACCTAAAGATGAGGCAACACACACACACACACACACACACACACACACACACACACACACGTATATATATATATATATATATATAAATATGTTTGAGTGCGTGTGTTTGTTTTCCATATATATATATACATATATATATATATATTTCCTTTATATATATATATATGTATTTTTTATGGGTATAATGACAAAATGGAGAAATATTTTTTGTAGCGCGTTTTGTTCTTTACGAAGTTATCGGACTAAATTTAGTTTTGTTTTGTCATACATTTTTTACAATATTGTTCTTGATATATAAAATTCCATATCGCTATCTCTCATATATATATATATATATATGCAGATTTCATTAAAAACGACTGACAAGGTGCAGTGCTTAAGTTTTTTTATATAATTTTTCATCTGTTCTTATTTTCGTTTCTTTTCAGGAAATAAACTTATCTATCTATCTATCTATCTATCTATCTATCTATCTATCTATCTATTTATCTATCTATCTATCTATCGTCATCCGCAGACAGATCTGTTTTGCTGTATCACAGCTCATCAGTACGGTTGGACATCCGATTTCTTTTTATCCAGAATTGAAATCCGGCCGAATTGGCGTCAGTCGGCGATTCTACCTCTGACCTATGGGCGCTTGGTAGAAGGAGGAAGACTTTTTACCATGTATATTATCATTATACACGCCCAATAGCTGAGAATGTTCTGTCCGGTTTACACTCCACCCATGTCTATTGAACAGGTGTAGAGGCTTATCCCTTGTCCCCTGTTTAGGATGTGGTTCCCGGCTTTCTCTTTTCCAATCTTTTCATTCTTACGTAGCCCCTTGCGCTTCAGTGGCATTACCGCCTTGCTTGGGGTGATATGATTAAAAATAAAAAAATATTCATTGCTGAATGAACGATCGATGCTTAGATGCTAGAGTAGCTACTGTTTTTTTCAAAGTCTACCATTCTTCCAGAGTTCTCAGTCAGGGTGTGAGAGCGTATATATATATATATATATATATATATATATATATATATATATATATATATATGAATGTATATTTGAGCAACAATCATTCTTTTAAACATCTTCTCTTAAATATGAGAAACAAGGAATCATCTGTTCATTTTTTGTTCACTTTTTCCAGTGTTCTTTTTTTTTCTCTATGGTGAAAGTGAAGACTACAGATACTGTCCGATAGTCTCAAGCGATTTTGACCACTTCTTTAGCCATTTACAAGGGGAGCTATTTCTGGTTTTGTTAGTTTATTTTCATGATTTTGTTGTCTGTATTATTCGTGAAGTAAAGCAGGAGCGTTAATTCTGAGCCAAATCAAATGGTTGATTTTTTGTTTTTTTTTAAATTTTTTTATAAGCGTTTCACCCCGAGCAAGGCATTTCACTGTCACTACTGCGCAGGGGGCTACATAGAGTGGAGGAAGGATGGTTAAATATAGGAAATGTCAGAGGGTGGGTGATAGGCGGGTAAGGATACCGAGAATGAGGGTTGGGTAGATGAGAGTGTTCTGAGAATAATTGGAAGTTAGTGTGATAGGAGGTGTCTATTGACCCTACATTTAAACACCTGGAGATTGTAGCTGTCGGGAAAGCAGACTTGTGGAAGGGAATTCCACCGGCGGGAAGCGCGAGAAAAGAAGCTGTTGGAGTAGAAATTGCGGTTACATCTTATCAGTTTTACTGTAAAAGGTTGGGACCTAGTTGCTAATCTAGTATCTCGTGCAAATTCGTGCTTAGGCGGCACCAGTGATCTAAGTTCATCGGAGCAAAAGCCATAAAAGTACTTGTAGAAGAGGCAAAGGGAAGCCACATCAGAGAGAGTGGTTGCAGCCGGTCTGCCAAGTCAGTATCAACCACATAACAGATTCTCCTTTGTATTTTGTCAAGAAGCCCAAGGAGAGTAGCAGGGGCACCCGACCAGATATGGCAGCAGTATTCAATACATGGGCGGATGGTAGATTTGTATATGTGCAGGATAGATTAAGGCGGGAAAAAATTCCGGGCCCTGCACAGAGAGCCGACTTTCATAGCGGCAGATTTGGCAATGGATTCAATATTTCATTTGAGGTCCGCTGAAAGTGTAAGGCCAAGCAGGCGTAGTGTTTTACTCTCTGGGAGGCAAGCCTGTTCCATGCTAATGGGAGGTAGATGCGATTTAAACGACTTTTAGCACACTGTTAGCATGTTTAAATATGTCACGAATTTCGTAACCCATTAGAATCGTGGGGCACACCACAGCGTAAGAACAAACACAGATTCCATCTTAGCTCCTGCGCTTTCTCTAATCTTCATCAACGAACTTCATGATGTAATCAATTCCCAAGTTGGCATCTATGCTGATGACACCACCATTTACTTTCGTCTAAACAGGAAATATGCCAAGGCTGATAAAGTAAAACTGGCCGTTGTCCATTAAAAATACCTCCAATCTGTGAATGAAATGGGTATGAAATGACTTGTAAATTATAAGGCCTCTAAAACGAAGCTGTTCTCCTTTAACCAGCATAGAGAAAGTTTTCTACTTACCATCAGAATGGATAACGCTAGTCTCCTAGAGAGCAACGTACTTCGCCTTCTTTGCTTCACTCTCTCCAACGACCTCGAATAGAATGACTACATCGTATATATATATATATATATATATATATATATATATATATATATATATATATAGTTGTATCTACTGCTAGAAAAGTTGGTTCACTGTGTCGAGCTAGGAAGTTTTTTCTCGTCAGAATTCGTTTTGCGCATTTATTAATCTACCATTCCTCGATAAGATGGTACAGTGATGATTGCAGACACGGAAAGAAACTACAGGATCTTCTACAGAAGGTAGCTGAGAAGATTGACAAAAAAGAACTACAAATAAATCGTATGTACACTGAATGCATTGTCATCAGCAAAAAGAACAATCCAAAATGACAAATACAGATAGGGGATACTAGAATCAAGCAAGTACAACAATTTAAATACCCAGGAAGAGTTCTAACAGGAGATGGAAAGTGCGACACAGAGATCCGAAGGCGAATTGGAATGGCGAAGGACGCGTTCCAGAAGCTGAGTAAAGTACTAAAACACAGGAAAATTTTCCTACAAAGAAGATTGGATTTCTATGTGATGTCAGTTCTTCAATACGGCAGTGAATGCTGGACAATATCATCGAAGATGAGGAAAAAACTTGAAGCAGCGGAAATGTGGTTCTACAGAAGGATGGTGCGGATATCATAGACCGAACATGTTAGCAATGGTGAGGTTTTGGAAAGAATGGCATTGAAAAGAATACTAATGGTGAGCATCAGAAAGAGACAGCTGAAGTTTTTTGGGCATGCAATGAGGAAGGAGGGCTTGAAGAAGCTGATACTGACAGGCCAGATAGAAGGAAAAAGAGACAGAGGAAGGCAGCGGATAACATATTTGCAGGGCCTGATCAGGTGGATATTGGAACGGGGGTTGCCAGGAGTAACAGGAGAATACATATTCAGAGCCACCAGGGATAGGGAGACGTGGAAAGCCATGATAGTCTACGTCCTGAAAGGATCGGGCACATAGAAGAAGATTCATTGATTCATTGAATACTGTTACCATATCTAGTCGACTGCTCCTCCTATACACATTGAGGTTATTGACAAAATCCAAAGTAGCATCTGCAATATGGTCGATCCTTATATGTTAACCCGTCTTCAGTCACTTTCTCACGACAGTGATTTCGCACTCCTCTGTCTACCTACAAGTATTTTCATGGTAACTACTCTGACTTAACTGGTTCTCCGACCACATGTATAACGGGGACTACTAGAATGGTATCAAGGTCCCGCCCTTCTTCGCAATAGTTAAATGTATTCACTTCGTCTACTGTACAGTTTCTTTTCTCGCTCTTCCCGTTTATGGAACTTTTCTATGTTTGCTTGCTTCGCTGATAACTACAATCTCCAAAAGTTTAAATGCAACATCAATTGGCATCTTCTATCGCTTTTATTCTCATCCTTCTCTTACCGTTTCTTCAACATACCATGCGCCTTTTATCATCAGGTAAAGACAGCTGAAGTTTTTGGGATATGTAATGAGGAAGGAGAGCTTAGAGAATCTGATACTCACAGAACAAACAGAGGGAAAGAGAGACAAGGAAAACGGTAGCCACATTCGCACCAGTGGTGGTCCTATCTTGCTTGGGGTGAAATGATTATAAAAAACGTAGATGTGTTGTCTTTTGCATGAAGACGTGATGAAACCCAACCATCTTGATGACTAGTTTGTTCTACATTGACTGACACACAAGGCTATAGAACACAGTCTATCCTATTTTTGATTCATAGCGAAGAGAGAAGTGTTAGATTCGTACCTTTTCCAAATGAATGTAAATGAACTCCACTAGGTTTCAAACTCAGCTCTCCGTTTCGTCAAACCGAGCTGCAATTCATTACGATTCTTCTTTCTTTTATATACCGTACCCCTACAGGACGTAGATTATCATAGCCCTCCACAATTTCCTATTCAAACACTGTTCTCTCATCCATTTGCTTAAACCCATGAAGTATGTCACACGCTGTTTTTCCCTGTTCCTCTTGCTATATGTACGTCCTGTGGGTATCAGATTTACTAAGCACTCCTTCATCAATACGTAGTCGAGAAACTTCAACTCTTTCTCCCTAATGTTAAATTTAAGTTTCCCTTTTTCATTCCATTCTTTCCAAAACATCGTCGGCGCTCACATTTTTAGCCCATAGTATCCTCAGCATCCTTATGTAGAACTACATTTCTGTTGCTTCGAGTATCTCCTTCGTTTCTGAAGTGATTGTCCAGCATTTGCTGCCATATAGAAGAACTAGCAATATAGCCCGGCGTTGATCGGGTGCAATAAAAGCTTTAAAACTCATGCATGGTCCTGGAGCTCAGACTCTTTAAACGTTGGCACGAAAGACTAAAACGCAATAGCTGTTTCCAGTTAAAGCGAAACCGTAGACTGAAAGAAAGGTGAATGGATGTAAGTCAAATTTTGATTTCCTGGTATCGATATCAAATAAGTTTTTTCGTCGTAAACTGAATTTTGAAGGCTAAATAAGTCCTCTGAGTAAATGGTATCATGGCTGAGACTAAGAGCTACAATTATACCTACTTAGAGCCAAACGCGAAGCAAAAACTAAAATAAAAGGGTTGAAAAAATACAGACATACAGGCAGATAAACAGACGCACACACAAACATTTTGCCTTTTATATATAAATATATTATCGATTTTCTGCACTATTGTAAGAACTGCAACCTTGAAACATCTGAATATCGTTTTTTATGTCTTTGTCTATAAGTGTATGAAATATGATTAAAATCGGACCACTCCTTCTACAACCCGATTTTTTCATTATCGATTTTCGATATTTATCGGGGTTACCTCGACACAAAACCTAGCTAAAATAACTCGCAGACGCTTATAGTACAACTGTGTAAATTTTCAAGAATATCAGTTCAGCCGTTTCGGAGTCTATAGGTAACGGACACACACACACAGACACATACACACACAGAGACAAAGTTCCATTTACAGATAAGTTCTGATAGATATATTTCTGTTAATCGTAAAACATAGTTTGAAGACCCCCGTGCGAGACTAAGAAAACTAACAGTGGAAGGGTATTTTCTTACATCGGTCCAGATCAACCGGTAGTTATTAAGATATTTTCCCGTAGACTGTCTTCTAAAATCTTTTTTGGAATACCTTTCCCTTGTGTTTCTAACACTTGTTTCTGCTTTTCTTTTCAGTTCTTCATCTTACTGATACATTTCCTCCCCTTCCTTTGCTTTATTCAATTATATTTTGCCTTTTCCACAAACCTCGACCAACCCCGAACTGCATTGCCACCATCTTCTTTCAGCACAACGAATGGTGTTGTCTTTATTCTTAGCTCATGATGCAATCTTAATTTGCAATTAATCGCAAACATCGCCTATAACTTAAACATAATTTGTCGCCTTTTCAATGCAATTGATCTTGTTTTCGTCCTTTTGTTCTTCCGTATCTGATCAGACAGCTTCTATTGTGAACTGTTTAATTATATTTTTAAAATGATTTTCTATTCGTTTCGTTACTGGATTTTTCTTTGCTGGAAAGGTGAAGATTGGATACGTGTCACTGTGGACCCGTGCAATGAAATGTGTAGCCCCCACGTCTTCTTTAATGTGTTAATGCTGAAGAGGTGATTTATTCAGAATTCAGTGTTAAAGCCACTATTTACAATAACAATGCCACAGTTCCAAGAAGCATTCTCTGTGATAAACTTAGTCTAAAACAAAACAGTAACATTTGGAGCACTGAGTAAAGAATTAAACTCACGACTGAAGGAATGGTGTACAAACTACCTTACTAACAATTATTCCATAGTAAAACAATCTAACTGCTCGGATGTATTTAAGTTTAACTAAATTTGTCTGACTTAAGGTCATCATTTAGGAGTGCTTAATGAAGATTGAACTCACTAATGTAGCAATGGCATGCAATGTTACCATAGTAAACGTTCAAAAACAGTGAAGCATTTTTATTTTTCGGATAAATATCTGCTGAGATTAACTTTGACGCAAGGCCAAAGTTACAAGCACCAAGTGAACATCAAACTCATTACTGTTATGACGGCATTGTTGAAAAATTTTCCATATTTAGGACACTCAGTTCTTTGAATAGAAAGGTACTAAGCTTAACGTTTTCTGGCACAAGGCCATAATTCAAGAGCACTGAATGTGAAAGAAAATTATCACCATACGGTTTTCTAGACTTCTTATTTTTCTATATGCCTTGGCCCTTCAGAACGTAGGCAATCATGGCCTTCTTATCTAATGTAGCGCTTATCATCCTTTTCTTTTTAGCCCTCCCTAACCCTGATCTAACATCCATTTGCTGAAGCCCATCAAGTATTTCCCTTGTTTTCCTTTGTCTCTATTTTCCACTAACTGTCCTGTGGGTATCAGATTTTTCAAGCCCTCCTTCCTTATTACATGACCCAGAAACTTCAGTTGACTTTTCTGTCTTTATATGTATTCTCCTGTAACTCCACGCAACCCTCGTTCTGTCATCCACCTGACAAAGCCCTTCAAATATGTAATCCGCTGACTTTCTCTGTCACATTTTCCTTCTATCTGGCCTGTCAGTATCAGGTTCTTCAAGCCCTCCTTCCTCATTCCATGTCCCAGGAACTTCAGTTGTCTCTTCCTGATGATCATTATTAGTTTTCTTTTCAATGCCATTCTTTCCAAAACCTCACCATTGCTAACATGTTCGGTCTATGATATTCGCACCATCCTTCTGTAGAAACACATTTCCGCTGCTTCAAGCTTTTTCCTCATCTTCGATGATATTGTCCAGCATTCACTGCCGTGTTGAAGAACAGACATCGCATAGCAGTCTAGCACTATCTTCTTTGATTCTAGGGAAATTTTCCTGTATCTTAGTACTTTACTCAGCTTCTGAAACTCGTCCTTCGCCATTCCAATTCCCCTCTGTGTCGCACTTTCCGTCTTCTGTTGTAATACTTCCTAGGTATTTAAATTGTTGTACTTGCTTGATTCTAGTATCACTTAACTGTATTTGTCATTTTGGGTTGTTCTTTTTACTGATGACCATGCATTCAGTTTCGCACTTTTCGTCCTCTGTTAGAACACTTCCCACGTATTTAAATTTCTGTACCTGATTGATTTTAGTATCCCCGGCTTGTAGTTGCGATTTTGTCCCCCTCTTTTTGCAGATGACCATGCATTCAGTTTTTTTTTATCTATATGTCGTCCTTTCTTTCTGCTTTGTTCAGTTGCTTTCTGTAGGAGGTCCTACGTTGCTGGAAACTTTCCATAAATAATATTACCCAGCGGAGATGACGGAATCTCAATCACTGCACTGAAGAATTGTTCCTCTGAACTCTCCTCTGTCCTCTCCAAACTCTACAACTACTGCCTCTCTGCCTCTTGCTTTCCTACCTGCTGGATGTCCACCTCTGTGGTTTCTGTAACAACTCAAAAAAACAAAAAAACAAAAAAAAAACACTTAAACCCCTTTAATTATTGCCTGATCAATCTCATGCCCAATTTTGGCAAAGTGTAATCAAACCGGAAATATGACCGAACAGCGGTTTTGTCAAGGACACTGGAACAAGGAATGCAATATTTATGCTTATAATGCTATCAGAAAGGATGATAAAAATGAAAAAAGAAGTTCACCTGTGTTTTGAAGATTATGCCATGACGTTCGACAAAGTACGCCACAAGGAATTGATAGAAATGCTCAGAAACCTCGACAAATTTGGCAAAGACATCAGAGTAATAAAAAAACTTCTGTACTGGAAGCAAACAGCCTGCATAGGGACAGGAAAAAAATAGCAGATATACAAAAATAGAAAGAGGCGTAAGACAAGCATGTGTCTTTTCACCAGATCTATTCAACTTGAGAATATCATCAAAAATGAATGAAAAACTTGAGCAAAAGCAATGTGGTTCTACAGAAGAATGCTGCGAATAAAATGGATGGAGCATGTGAGCAATGATGACGTTTTAGAAAACATGGAAACTAAAAGGAAATTAATATTGGGCGTCAAGAAGAGACAGCCGAAGTTCTTGGGGCATATAATGAGGAAGGAAGGCTTGGAGAATCTGATACTCACAGTCAGATAAAGTAAAAGAGAGACAGAGAAAAGCAGCGGAGAACATATCTAAAGAACCTGAGCAGGTGGGTGGGCAGAGTGGGATTGGAGTGGGGTAACAGGAGAAAGCGTGCTAAGAGCCACCAGGGATAGGGAGACATGGAAAGCCATGATCGTCTACATCCTGAAGGGACACGGCACATAGAAGAAGAAGTTCGAGGCTGTTTTCAATGCTAAATTAGTTCAACATCTCAGAGCCCACAGCCTCTTCTCCGACAAACAGTCTGATTTCCGCTTCACCAGGTCTACTGATGATATGTTAACTACCATCACAGTGTATATATGCCGGAATCTCTGCAAGAACGCGAGTTCGAACTGTTGCCCTATATATCTGGCATTTGGACTCTCTATACAAGCTACAGGTCTACAGTGTAACTGGACGCTTGTTTGATTTGACCCAGTCGTTCTTTCCAAATCTCGTAATGAAGGTAGTATTGAACGGGTATGTTTCCAGTTATCATCATACGAACGTAAGTGACCTATTATGGCTCTTTTCTAGGCCCTACCTTTTTCTGATCTCCATGAACGATCTTCCTGATGTAATAAGATCCCAAGTGGGCATCTACGCTAACCACACCACCATTTACTACCGCATAAAATCTACTGAAGCTGACAAAGCAAACATCGCTGCTGATCTTGAAGAAGACCCCCCCAATTTGTGGTGGACTAGGACTAGAAATGACTCGTAAATTTTAATGCTTCCAAAACGAAGCTGCTATCATTTAACCACCATAGACGATCACTTCTACGTCCGATCAGCATGGATCAGGCTGGTCTCCCTGAAAGCAAAACACTGCATCTTCTCAGCCGATCTCAAGTGGAATTACTACATTGAAGTCATAGCTAAATCTGGTCCTAGTAAGGAAGTCTTTCTCTTTTGAATCCATCTTGCACAGATATAAATCTACCAACCGCCCGTGCATTGAATACTACTGTTACATCTTGCTATTCATATCGGGGATCTTGACAAAATCTGCAATGTAACCGATACCGACCTGGTGGCTCAACTTCTGTCAATTTCTCACCGATGTAATGTGGCTTCCTTCTGTCTTTTCTACAAATACTTTCACGGCTTCTGCTTCGATAAAGCTTAGCTCCCTTGTGAACCCTCTGCACGAATTTCACGAGCTACTAGAGGAGCAACTAAATGAGGAGCGTTGGTGGTTTTAGCCTGGATGTGGGGGGCATATCGATGCTTCAGAATTCTTTCAGGCGTTTGTTGAATTTGCAGTTTTCTTAACTTATATGCAGAACCCAGATAAAGACAATCCATAAGTGTTAGAAAACCACTCCTAGGAGGCACTCCGGTCAATTGCCGACAGTTCTAGCCCTGGCTTAGATCGCGTTTGTGAGGTATCATATATTCTGAGAGGAGTTGAGGGAGGTCATCCTAGATAAAACAGTTGTTTGCAGAGAGGTGCTAAATATTTCGCGACCTAAAGATGTGTTGAGGAAAAATGTGTCCCCGAACTTAAAGTTATCTCCTGAAATAGAAATTTTTCTTAAATAATTATGATCATTTTATAATACAATAAAAATAGAGTTTTCTTTTAATAAAAATCCTATGAAACCCAGAATGTGTCCGATATAGAAATGCTGGTGTCATTTGAACCTGGTCTAAAATATTCTTCACGGGCTTGGCTAAATTACTAGCAGCCAAATATAAACATTTTAAAACTAAAATTAAAAACTTTTTTTTATCAATTTTTGATATCTAATTTCAGGTGTATTTGCTAAGTAAAAACAAAAATAATATACTCCATCGGAAGTGTCGCACCTTCTCTTTGACCCTCCACTTTATGATTTAACGCTACCCCTGTTTGTGTCTGTCAGTCAGTTAAGTGCCATACGTGATACACGCTTGGGCGATCATGTCTCGAAAGAGACATGACTGACTGGGTAGAACATTATTCCGCAGTAGGTTGCCATTGCTTTCTGCGGTAGACTGGTCGACAGCCAAGGCTATAGAACCTAATCTGTCTTGTTATTTAACCCAAGACTTGAGCGAAGAGACGGATTAATACATTTCCCAAGAATATTTGAGAGTAAGTGAATGCAACGAATTCAACTGGAATTCGAACTGGGCTCCCCGATTTCTCGTTCCGAGTTGATATGCACTGCACCACAATGCACAACCTAACTATTACAAGTTCGAAAAGTTAGGAACGGAAGAATGGTTGGTGGAAGACGTATTGATTCTTCTTTCGTTGAGTGAGGAGTTAGAAGACCAAATTCATATGCGAAAAATATTGGAGTGTGTGCAAAGCAGCCGAATGAATTTGGAAACAAGTACAGAATTTTTACATCAGTTAGAGTTTATTAGAAAATTCAGTCAGTCAGTTAAGTGCCATACGTGATACACGCTTTGGGCGATCATGTCTCGAAAGAAACATGACTGACTGGACAGAAGGTTATCCCGCAGTGGGTTGCCATTGCGGTAAACTGGTTGCCAGCAAAGGCTATAGAACCCAATTTGTCCTGTTATTGGACCCGTAACTAGAGGGAAGAGACGGAATAATATCTTTCCCAAGGGTATTTGTGCGTAGGTGAATGCCAGGAATTCAACTAGAATTCGAACTCGGCTCCCTGATTTGTCGTTCCGAGCCGATATCAACTGCACCACAACACACATCCAGTCAACTGGAAAAAGGGCTTGAAGCCTATAGGATGAATACGACCAAATGTCCGAGATTAGGAAAACTATGTTCGAATTGCAGAAGAAGGAATCATTTTCAGAATGTATGTAGGTATGAGAATCAAGCAGAGAAAATGCAAACAGTGAAAACATCCTTCTCCCCCGTCTCTGAAGAAGCCGGAATATTTGCAGTAAATGCACAAAGAAAAGATCAAGAGAATATATGAATAAATGGTTATGTATTTAATATTTAAGTTAAGGGTCAGTTAAGTGTCATACTTGAAACACAATTGGACGATCAAGTCTCTTTCGAGACATGACTAAATGGGCAGAAAATTGTCCCGCAGTAGGTTGCCATTGCTTTCTGCGGTAGACTGGTTGCTAGCCAAGGCTATAGAACCCAATCTGTCCTGTTATTTAACCCATAACTGGAAGGAAGCGACGGATTAATATCTTTCCCAAGGGTATTTGGGTATTTTAATATACAGGTGGTATCGAAATAACTTTAATACCAAAGAATTTTTTAGATTAAGTTGGGACAACCCATACTAAAAAAAAAAAATGGTAGAGACTTAAGGATATGGGGTGATTATAAAGTAGAAGTGAATCCCCATATAAGCTCAGATTCATTTCTGTTGACTTAATATTAAAATTGTGAGCTACAAGCTAGCAAATATGAAATAATATTTCGCCACAATTGATTTTAAACCTGTGTAAAACCAAACTTTCTTTCTGCGTCTATTTTCCTTTGGGGCAATGTTGTTTGCTGATGTCAGTATTGCTTCCTTTAGCGAGTCCCATTTCGAGTGTTATTTTCTAGTTTGTTTTTCGTATTTGGTTTTCACGCTGTTAGTGTATTCTTTCTGTAGTTAGATGTCATTCACAAGTGCGTTGTGTATCAGATTTGGTGCTGCATTAGGCTTCTTCAATCTCCGGAGTCTCACTTTTAATCTGCAGATGTCTGGGACGTGGTCGCTTCTACAGTCAGCACCTGGATAGGCTTTGCTTTGAACCACTGCATTTCTGTTAATAGTTATGTAGTCTGTCTAGTTTTTTGTGTCACCTCCTGGGCTTCTCCATGTCCATAGACGTCGTGGTTGTTCTTGAAACCAGGTGTTAGGTATTACCTGGTCATTTGCTATGCACCATTGCACCCATTTTTCTCCTCGTTCGTTGCGGATTCCTAAACCAATGTTTCCAGCTGTCATACCTTCCTTCTCCTTGCCTACTTTGGCATTCAAATCTCCCATGATGATCCTGATTTCTTGGCTTTTACATTGAGCCTTGGTCTTCTCTAGAGTGGAGTAAAAAGTTTCTATTTCTTCCTCGGTGCTTTGTGTTGTTGGTGCATATATGACTACAATTGCGATGTTAAACGGTCTCTCTTTAAGTTTAAAACTGAGATTAATGAGAAATTTAAAGAAGTCGCCACAATTGACACCCCTATAGGTCTGGTAAGTTTGCTTTGTCTATCGTTTGGAATTAAGACCTCCAGTGCAATTTTTGTAAAAAGCGACTGAAGGAGTGTTATTAGGAAAAATACGTAACATAACTATTAACTAGGACGATATAGGGGTAGGAGCAAAATCCAAGGAAGAATATAAATGTATAGAAACTAGTATGCCCACAAAATGAGGGATCTGTTTATATATTGATTATAATATAGATTTGATCCCCCACTTTATAACCACATTATAATTTCTTATAAATAGTTGGCATATATCTTCTTCTTCTATGTGCCCTGTCTTTTCAGGATGTAGGCAATCATGGCTTTCCATGTCTCCCTATCCCTGGTGGCTCTTAGCACGCTTGCTCCTGTTACACCACTCAAATCCTGCTCTGCCATTCACTGGCTCAAGCCAATAAATATAGAATATAAATGTATAGAAACTAACATGGCCACAAAATGAGGGATCAGTTTATATATAATATAGATTTGATCCCCCACTTTATAACCACATTTTAATTTCTTATAAACAGTTGGCATATATCTTCTTCTATGTAGGCGTTCATGGCCTGGTTGCTCTTAGCACACCTTCTGTTACACCATGCAGTCCGAATTCCATCATCCACCTGATTAGGTCCTTCAAATATGCTATCCGTTGCTTTCCTCTGTTTCTATTTCCCTCTAGCTGGCCTGTTAGTATCAGATTCTCCAAGCCCTCCTTCATCTTTGCGTGTCCCAGGAACTTCAGCTGTCTCTGCCTGATGCTCAGTATTAATTTCCTTTTTGTTTCCATCATTTCTGAGGTTTCATCATTGCTCACATGCTCCATCCATGATATTCGCTGCATCCTTCTGCAGAACCAGATATCAGTTGCTTCAAGTTTTTCCTTCATCTTTGATGCTATTGTCTAGCATTCACTGCCATATTGAAGAACTGACAACGCATAGCGATCCAGTACTCTCTTCCTTGTTTCTAGCGAAATTTTCCTGTTTCTTAATACTTTACTCAACTTCTGGAATGCTTCCTCCGTCATACCATTACACCTTCGGATCTCCGTGTTGCACTTTCCGTCTTCTGTTATAACACTACAGGTATTTAAATTTTTGTACCTGCTTGATTTTAGTATCCCCGACCTGTAGTTGGCATATTGGGCTGCCCTTTTTACTGATGACCATGCATTTGGTTTTCTTGCAGTTTATTTGTAGTCCTTTCTTATCACTCCCTTCAGCTACCTTCTGTAGGAGGTCTTCTAAGGCAGGATTAACAGTTAACAGAGACATATGCTATTTTTATTGTAAGAATTTGTTGTAGTTGGGATATCAGATATCGAAAAAGTATAGCAACTGATGAGAAATGGACGACGAAGATATATGCGACTCCAATGAATAAGAAAAAATTAGAGTCTTTTTGGAGGTTAATAAACTTCTACAGTAAATATATACCATGGTGCAGGGAAATAATTGCAGTGTTACGCGAGGAGAGCAATGAATATAAGTGAAGGCAAAGGCAAAATAGTTATTTTGAAGCACTAATGACAATCACGAGGAGAAAAGAGATAGTAAATGCGTTCGATCCTAACAAAAAAATAATAATAATAATAACCCTAACCACTGATACAACTGAAAGGGCGATCGCTGCCATTTTATCGCAAGAGGAACATCCAATTATGTATTTGTCAAGGAAGTTAACGTCGGCAGATATCAACTATTCAAATATAGCGTTAAAGGCGTTACAATTGAGAAAGGAATAGGAAATATGGTCTACATAATTAAAGGTCCCCAGTTTACTCACAAAAGACATTTAAACCAAATCAGGAAACGTTTGTCGGACGATGCTAACAGTGGTCCTCCGGAAGAGAAAGAAGTCATATATCATTTACGATACTGTTGACATGCCAATTCTGCAAGCGGCCTCGGACATCAAGAAAAAGAAAACATGACACACTTTATCGTCGTTAATCCAAAGAGAAATAAGTATTAAGACTCCTGCAGAGTTTATACTTAGGAGGTGGGTGTTATGGTAATTTACTAATGTGTACATGAACTCTTCCAACTATAAATTAACAGCAGTTTCTGTTCTAGCAGATCGCTCTGACAGCCGGACCAAACAGACACGCTGGTGATTTTCTCAGCAGCATATGTTTTGTGCTACTGCCCTTTGTTAATATATTTGTTTAACACTATTCTTTCTTTGTGTCTATATTTCTGGCCCCTAACAAGGCCACAAAAGGAATGAAGGTGCAATAAAGAGGCAGAGCAGAGAATGGAAGTACAGGAGCAAAGAGAGACATAGAGTTGTAGAAGGGAGATTGAGCAAGATATGGAATTAAGTGAAGGTGAATAAAACAGATGAGTATGAGGAAGAGGATAAATAAAGACCGTGGTTGTCGTTGAAGAGACGACAAGAAGAGCGAACAGAAGGACAGTATAAGACAAAATTAATTAGAAGGTGGGACAGGACGAACAAGAGGTTGCGACCTCTCCTGTTCAGGGCGAATAGTGCCGGGCTAATTTGCATGGGATACTACATCCCATGCAATTTAGCCCGGTACTATTCAAATAGTAAGTAGCTGACAGGTCAGGTAGCAATTTATTGCGTCACACTTGACAACTAGAACTATGCCAAGTCTATCGCTACACACAGAGATATACGAGACTAAACAATCATTAAAACCATTATCTCTAAAAACCTGTTCGAATTTAAAATATTTTCTGACATTAAATAACCTGCAAAAGGTTGCTAAACCGTAAAAAACTAATCAATCATGCACAGTGCACAATCATCCTCGTTCGTTTGGTTCGAAGAAAGCTCCACATACGGCTTCTTACCTAGAACTACTACTTTGTTGAAGAGGCACTCGACAAGATGTTTCTATAATCTCTACATCTACAATCTTAGACTATTCAAGTCAAGGGTTGACCTTTATCTATCCTGCATATCGTAATAATATGTACATAAAACCCTTGATTAATGCTCATTCGATTAGTGTGTTTCCGATTAGTACGTTATTTTTTTATACCAAAATTCGTTTACTGCATGCATAATACTCGATTAATAGTGTCAAGACTTTCTTCAGTTTAACCAATGAAAATTGTCTTCTTTACATCCACCGATTAATTAAAAATTTTCTAAAGTTTCAATGAAAAAATGGCTAATTATTTTGCTTGTCAAGTATTACATTATCGAAGTAATTGCATTCGTGTTAAAAAATACGGTTATCACAAAAAAGCTGATTGATTAATTTTGACTACATTTTGTCAGTTATTTAAAGCCGTTTTAGATTGTAAGACCATATCTTTTTTCTGACTTTTTGAGTATCATGGCAATAATATAGTGATTCTTTTGGACAAGTTTCCTTATCTTTGTTATTTGTATCCATATAAAGCTTCTAGCCTTCCTTACGTTAGAAATTCCCAAACAGAATTAATGACAATTGTTTTCAGACTACCTCCCCCATCTTCGTTGTCTTTATCAAAAGCATTTGATTTTCGTATTGAGTGTAATTTTTTCTACCCAAGAAAATTCTGTTTACTAGTCCGTTTCCCTAAAAGATTCTTTTAAACCCATTCTCCAACTTTTTGGTTTTATCCTAATATTTGACCATTCTACTCGCAAGCCTTCATCAGGTGTTTTCGTATTTGCTAGCTAAACTTACAACACTGAGCAAAATCGATTGTTTAATCGATAGATTGTAAGACACCAAATATGGCAAGATGATTTGTTTGATCCATAGATTGAAACATACCGGATATAACAAGGATTAGAATGTGAACAAATATCGTTCAGTGATCTTGACAGGCTCCAAAGGAGAATCAGTAATGTGATAGGTACCGACTTGGCTGCTCGACTCCAGCCACTTTCTCACCGACATGATGTGACTTCTCTCTGTTCTATAAATATTTTCATGGCTTCTGCTCCGACGAATTTAAGTCACTGGTGCCCCTGCTACAGGTGTTTACCAGTGCAACCAGACTGGCAACTGGGTCCCACACATTCACAGTTAGATCAACCAAATGCAGACGACAATTCTACTCCTGCAGCTTTTATTCTCGCACTTCTCGTCTGTGGAGGTCGCTTCCATATTCTTGCTTTCCTGACGGCTACAACCTCCAGGAATTTAAATGTAATGACGATACTCATCTCTTAACTCCTTGGCCCTAGTTCTTTCCACACTGCCCTGTATATCCTTTCCTTTCTCTCCACCTTCGAAACTGTCATCACACCTGTATTCACATCCTTCTCTTGCTCCTTTCTAACCGGTTCGTCTTTCTCTTTAATCTCCTCCTATCTAATCTTTTTACTCTTATGTAGCTCCCTGCGCATCAATGGCGTTACCACCTTGCTTGGGGTGATATGATTAAAAAAAAAGGTCATCTAATATGACAGTCACCTGAGGAAGACCAGAGAGTTGAATGAAGGATTTTCTTTTTCCTTACTGTTTTATCAACCCTTTACGGGTTATTTAAAACTGAAATATATTTGGTAAGAATGATTTTTTTAATTTTTTGTGATAGAATATTGCATTTATAGTTTTTTCGAACCCGATTTTCTAGCTTATATCCTAATATTTTGGCCAGTCTACTCCATGGCCTTCCTCAGGTGTTTGTCATATTTGCTAGCTGTTGTAAAAATAATTCTATGTTTATGAGTGAATATTTCATTTATAGTTTTTTCAAGAAAAACTATGAGTTTTTGAGAACAGCAATCTTCTACTAGTTAACCTATAGCAGCGTTCCTAGATGTGGTGAAATGGTTAACAAGCTTGTTTCGCTAGAACATATTACCACTGAGTACAAAATAAGATTCTCCCTTGTACCATATCTAAACAGCCCTTAAAAAAGCCCTATTTAATCTAGAGCTAGAGTAAATTATTCATTCATAGCTTTCTCAAGGGTATTTTTTGTGTAAGTGAATGCAGATAACCCGACTGGAAGTTGAACCCGGCTCACTGAATCCTCGCTATCCGCAGCTATCTGCTGTCCTACTGGCAATTTCACACTTTCCCCTGATCTTTAGCGTAAACTTTTGGTTATCAACAGTTTGGAAACAACAGCAACAACAATATGAATGTGAATGTGTTACGGAAGAAATAGGTCTACAGCTATTACTCTTGCTGAGAAGACTGTTCTTAACCGGAAGTACAAGCCATTCTGTATTGATACTCGTTTTCGGTACTTTTTTTTTTAAAGTCATCGTAAGTGCAGCCGATATTTGGCGGAGATTCCGGTCAGTATCGATCAGTGGTTAAAGGAACTTTTTTTTAATGGAAATCCTTAAGGGCATCGTGTTATATTTAATGTCGTGCAAAGAAGTCTTTCATTGTCTTTCTGTCGCTGTGCCAAATTCCTTTGCGATTTTTTGGCTCGGAAATGAGTGAAACATGGAAACGATGTGAGGATAAAAAGAAAGAGATTTTATTTCATTTTACAGGTGGAAGTAATACGAAACAATTGTATCAACGCTAGTGGAATATATCATTATATAAAAACATTCATATGTATTTTTCTATCAAAATGTTGTCAAGACTCTCTCCAAAATCGACTACTAAGAAGGTTGGATCAGTGTATCGGGCTAGGAAGTTTTTCCCGGCTGAGTCTATCCTGCACATATACAAATCAACCGTCCGACCGTGCATTAAATATTGTTATCATATTTGATCGTGTGCCCCTGCCATTCGTCTCAGGGTTCTCGACAGGCTCCAAAGGAGAATCTGTAACGTGATCGGTCCCGACCTGGCATCTCTGCTCTAACCACTTTCTGACCGGCGAGATATGGCTTACCTCTGTCTATCCTACAAACATTTTGATGGATTCAGCTCCGACGAGCTTAGCTCACTAATGGCCTCTCCACAAGAATTTACTCAAGCAAACAGACTGGCAACAAGGTCCCACCCATTTACCGTTAAATCAACTAAAAACAGCCGCCACATCTACTCCACCAGCTTCCTTTCTCGCACTTCCCGCCTGCGGAAGTCCCTTCTGTATACTTGCTTCCCTGACAGGTACACTCTCCAAGAATTTAAATGCAACGTTAATTCCCATATCTTGTCCACTTGATTCCAGTCCTCCTCTTCCATTTCCCCTCACCTCCGTCTATCTTGTTCTTTTCTTTTCTCACTCTACCCTCGCAACTGTCTTCCCACTGGTCTTCCCTGTTGATAATGTCCGCCATAATTTATGGATATAGAGTATAGATAGATAGATAGATAGATAGATAGATTACGTGCTATCTATCTATCTATCTATCTATCAATCTATCTATCTATCTATCTATCTATCGTATTTACTGTGTAACAAATAAAATGTAAATGCAAATTCTACTCCAGCAGCTTCTTTTCTTGCAACTCCCGCCTATTGAATTTTTTTCCATTTACTTGCTTCCTCGACAGCTACAATCTCCAAGAATTTAAATGTAAAGAATGTAAAGTCAATAGTCATCTCCTATCTTACTGACTTGCATCCTCTCTCTCATGGGTTCTGGGTATGATGGTAAACTGCCTCCAGCAGCAAGGCCTCTAATCGGGAGATTGTGAGGAGCATGGAAACACCTCTTTATTGCTGTTGTTCCCAGGTTCACTTTGACCCGGAATGGTAGCACCTACTGGTGTTCCAGCTGTTGGAAGGTGGTTGACCCACCCCCAAGGCGGGGTCAAAGCACTATGAAGGTATAGAGATGGACTTTTATAGAAATTTATACATTTATGAAGGAAAAAAATATTCTCAGCAAGGAATTTTCGAGTGCGGAACTGGAAGACGTTTTCAGTTTTTTGAAGCAGAGAAGAGTCGGATAAATAAACTTATAATTGAAATCTGACTGAGTAGGCCTTTTTACTGTAGCCGTACATTATGGAAAGAATACTTAAAACCCCACATATTTGGCATTAAATAACCTAAAGAGGTGGATATGCAGTTAAACAGAACTCAAACTCAAACTCTCTCTCATGCTCCTTTCTCCGTCTACTCCACTCTCATTACTATTCTCATCCTTCTCTTATCCACAGCTGTCACTCTTTATCATAACTTTCCTATATATATATATATATATATATATATATATATATATATATATATATATATAATAGTCACGTCAGGAATATCATTAATAATGGGTGAGATGGGCGACAGTTTTGTTGTCTAAATTTCGATTTCCTTCAAAAGGTACTTTCTTATAGACATGATAAAATAACATCTTATTTCCTGCATAACTTGCATTATTATAGACACGATATAATAACATTTTATTTTCTGTAAATTTCCATTATTATAGAAATGAAAAATAACTTCTTATTTCCTGCATAATTTGCATTATTATAGACACGATATAATAACATTTTATTTCCTGTATAATTTGTATTATTATAGACATGATATAATAACATCTTATTTCCTGTATAATTTGCATTATTATAGACACGATATAATAACATTTTATTTCCTGTATAATTTGCATTATTATAGACATGATATAATAACATCTTATTTCCTGCATAATTTGCATTATTATAGACATGATATAATAACATTTTATTTCCTGTATAATTTGCATTATTATAGACATGATATAATAACATTTTATTTCCTGTATAATTTGTATTATTTTATTTTATTTTTTTTAATCATCTCACCCCGAGCAAGGCAGAAACGCCACTGATGTGCAGTGGGTTACATAAATGTAGAAAGATTAATTAGAAAAGAGTGAGGAGTACAAGCTAGTTAGAAAGGAACAATAGAAAGCTGAGAAAGCAGGTGCAATGACAGATACATGGGCGGAGAGAACGTGATGATTATACAGGGGAGGGGAGAGAGCTAGAGTCCAGTGGTTAGTAGGTGAGTATTAACTTTGCTTTTAAATTTCTGGAGGTCGTAGCCGTCAGGAAAGCAAGAATACGGGAGTGAGTTCCACAGGCAGGAAGTGCGAGAGAGGAAGCTGCAGGAGTAGAATTGTCGTCTGCGTTTGGCTAACCTGACTGTGAATGGGTGGAACCCAGTTGCTAGTCTGGTTGCACGGGTAAATACCTGTTGAGGAGGCATCAGTGACTTAAGCTCATCCGAGCAGAAGCCATGAAAGTATTTATAGAAGAGACAGAGGGAGGCCACATTTCGACGATGGGGAAGTGGCTGCAGACGAGTCGCCAGATCAGTACCTATCACATTACAGACTCTCCTTTGGAGCTTGTCAAGAACACTGAGGAGAACGGCAGGGGCACCTGACCATAAATGGCAGCAGTACTCCATGCACGGACGGATGGTTGACTTGTATATATGCAGGATGGATTCAGGTGGAAAAAACATCCTGGATCGACATAGTGACCCAATCTTCTTAGCAGTAGATTTTGCTATGGATTCAATATAGTGGTTCCATCTTCTTAGCAGTATTTCCTGCATAATTTGCATTATTATAGACATGATATAATAACATCTGTTTTCCTGCTTAATTTACATTATTAGACATGTTATAATAACATTTTATTTCCTGTATAATTTGTATTATTATAGACATGATATAATAACATCTGTTTTCCTGCTTAATTTGCATTATTATAGACATGTTATAATAACATTTTCTTTCCTGTATAATTTGCATTATTATAGACATGTTATAATAACATTTTATTTCCTGTATAATTTGCATTATTATAAACATGATATAATAACATTTTATTTAACGGAATGTACAGAATACCTGAAAAAAGAAATGACAAACATTTGCTTCTCAGAGAGAGAGAGAGAGAGAGAGAGAGTGTGTGTGTGTGTGTGTGTGTGTGTGTGTGTGTGTGTGTGTGTGAGAGAGAGAGAGAGAGAGAGAGAGAGAGAGAGAGAGAGAGTTTTCACCCGCTACGTTGTATGCAAAATCATTTATATACACATTGATATTCGTCCCACACAGAGAACATATAACACATATATGCAATAGTGGGCAGTGCGAAAAGCTAACAAACAGAGACATTTATATGAATAATCATTTTCAAATCAAACTGCAGCTGCCGGAAATTTTTCTGTGTTTTTGGAGAAGCCGAATTCGAGCGGGCTGGAGTTATCTGCTATCTCGCTACCGAGGACATATTCCGCTAACAAGAAAATAAGTACAAGGATAAATAAATAAGAAGCAACTGATCAATTTGACTACAGGAAGCTAACAGAATAACCACTTTCGTCACTGTGAAGTGACGTGAGCCAGTGGCCGTCACGCGACCCACATAACTTATTATGGATTGAAGTAGGTAATCACCTTTTCTTTTTTTCCTTCAATGGTATCAGTTGAATAACCGCGAAACTAACTGCGGTGACTTATTCCTCCTGTATCCTGTCCATTATCACTCATGAAGAAATAAGAAATAATAAAATAGTATTTAATGACATTTAAATAATATTTATTTTATATAATACTCCTTTTTGTGAAATTGAAACTCTGTATGGATATGCGTTTGCGTGTTTGGCCACATTAATGAGGTGTAATGATTAACAAGTTCGTCTTACTAGATCAATTAAAATGAGTAGTGGATTCGATCTTCACTGAATGATTCATACTTTCGGCCTTGTGCCATGTTTAAGCTAACACTTAGAAAATCATTGGGGCACTTCTACATGGTGTAAGGGTTAGCATCCATGCCTCAACAGATCAATTAAGACTAAGGAGTAAGATCGATTCTCACTAGGTGATCTGTACTTTCGGCGCTGTGCCGCATCTAAGTAAATGTTATGATAACCCATGGCACACATGAGTCTTCCAAACTAAAATTAAGCAACAGTTTCTGCTTTGTATTGTGCGTTGTGGTGCAGTGGATATCGGCTTTTCGGAACGAGAAATCGGGAAGCCGATTTCGAATTCCAGTTGAATTCATTGCATTCACTTACGCGCAAATACCCCTGGGAAAGGTATTAATCCATCTATTCTTTCCAGTTATGGGTTAAATAATAGGACGGACTGGGTCCTATAGCCTTGGCTGGCAACCAATCTACCGCAGAAAGCAATGGCAACCTACTGCGGGATAATCTTTTGCCCAGTCAGTCATGTCTCTTTTGAGACATGATCGCCCAAGCGTGTTTCACGTATGGCACTTAACTGACTGACTGACTGACTGACTGACTGACAATGACAAGTCTATTCCAGCAGATAGCTCTAACAGCCGGACCAATACAGTCACGCTGGTGTTTTTCTCATGGTGTATTTGTTTGTACTACTGTTCTTTGTTAATATATTCCTTTAACTCTGTTCCGTTTTAGCGTCTTTATTTCTGACGCCTAACCAAGCCATAACAGTAAATCACTGTGAGGGCACGACATCAAGTGTTTGTTTAACTCATGTCAAATATGAATATTCCATGTTCTAACATCCTACACTGTTTTGCATCATTTTGGCCTTATACCAGACTACGCTAAGTTCTGTAAATAGTTATAAATAGAAATATTATGTAGAGTGTAATAGATTCATTCGCTGGAGGTTCTGAATGTTTGGTCTTTGAATAAGTAAAATTGATCTCTGTTTTTTTATAAAATACATTTCCATAACTTTGTTCTTCAGGTGGATTTCCGTGTTTGGCATGAAATCAGAAAAAAAAAAAAAAAAAAAGACACATAAACTCACATTCAACCCCCCCACCCGTATATATATATATATATATTGTTTCCTTTTTTAGAATATCTAATATAAAATTACATATTTATATATTCTGATCTTGGTCCTTTTCGTGACCCGGAAAATAAACATGAAACTTTATTTCATTGAGATTTATTTTAGGTAGCCCTAGCTTGATCCGTGTCTGTCTGTTTGTCTGTTTTTTCTGTCTCAGTACGCATTAATTTATCACACGCTCAGTAGCTGATGGAATTGCTTGTCTACTTCTAGTACACGACATTAGTTTCTATAAAAACTGATGTTGCAGTAAAAGGGTTCGAAATACTGGAGCAACACAATCTTCCCTCTTCCCTCATGAGCCATACTAAACGAAACCTAGTACAAAAAGAAGTAACATTTCCCAGCTTTTTTTAGATATATGTAGTAAAAAAATGATGAATCTGCAATGTTACCGGTCCGTTTCTGGCATTTCTACTTTAATCACTTTCCCACCACCATGAAATGATTCTTTATACATTTTCTATAATTTATTCCATTGAAATTTTACTGATGAGCTTTTCTCTAAGTTATCTTTCCGATCTTAATGAACTTCAAAAGTGTCTGCTAGTCCTTGTTAGAGAAGAATTGTTTCTCACCCTCTAATCACTCTCTCACAGGTGGGATGTAGCGCGCCACTCACTGCTCTGTCGATACCACCACGGAAATTGCTCTGAGGAACAACATATCCTGGTTCCGTCAAGTCTAACCTTCACGGATAGAATTCGCCATGGCACTTACATTGTTGCAAACCACCCGCACGCACTTTTTTATGTTTATATGAAACAATCAAATAAAATTTCAAGGCATGTAATATAGAATTGAAAGATTTATATTAAAATAAAGTTCTAAAATTATTTTAAAATGGAAGTTATTCATCAGGTGGCAGTGCAATCAATGGTAATTTAAAAATCCAAGACAAATGATGAATGAAATATATGTAACATTACCAAATTTTTATTTATTGCAATGTTAGGGTTAATAGCTCACAAGAACAAAGACTTTTATTAGCAAAACATGTAACAATCTAATTGCCCCCTAAAATATCAAATTGCCTCTTTGTGGGGCGTACGCCCCACGTTGGAAATCACCGGTCTACATGAATATTAGAGAGCTTGCCTAGGCTCCCATGGTCCTTATCAGGTGCAAAGTTACAGGTCCAAGTCGAAGTTTTTTTTGTTTTTTTTTATATAAGCGTTTCACCCCGAGCAAGGCATGTCACTGCCACTACTGCGCAGGGGGCTACATAGAGTGGAGAAAGGATGATTAAATATAAGAAATGTCAGAGGGTGGGTGATAGGCGGGTAAGGATACAGAGAATGAGGGTTGGGTAGATGAGAGTGTTCTGAGAATAGTTGGGAGTTAGTGTGATAGGAGGTGTCTATTGACCCTACATTTAAACACCTGGAGATTGTAGCTGTCGGGAAAACAGACTTGTGGAAGGGAGTTCCACAGGCGGGAAGCGCGAGAAAAGAAGCTGTTGGAGTAGAATTTACGGTTACATCTTATTTGTTTAACTGTAAAAGGGTGGAACCTAGTTGCTAATATTGCCTGATCTCCAAGTATATATATATACATTCGAGTTTCGATCCCGGCTAGAAGCAAGTGGATGTCTAGCCACACTGATGAGCGGAATTGGCAGGGATGAGTCTTGAAAATTCCGTTTAAGCATGAAAATCGATCGATAAGTCATATTATAGAGTTGTAATCTATATCATTGAATTAAGCAGGAAATTACTATTAATTGTATATTTGTAGAAAATAATGAATAAATAGTTACAATATCTGTTGCTGAAATTGAGACAGTTTTTACAGAAATAAATAAGTCCACTTAATTGTAAATTATTTTATCATAAAGTATTGAAAATCAGAAAGAAAGTCTTTGTCGGTACAAGCAAACATAATATACATTGAATTTGCATATGAACACACACACACATACACACACACACTCATATATATATATATATATATATATATTCACTTTTTAAAAATTCATTTTAGTAGATACAACTTGTTTGGGTAGACGCCCTGTTGTAATTTAAACAGTGTAAATTATGTATACTAGCCTGTGCTTTCAAGAGAACATTGTCGGAAAGTTTCTCGAATACACAGGCCGGTAGACGTAACTGAAAGCATTTAAATAAAGACAGTGCGTCTACTCAAACAAGCTGCATCAGCTAAAACACAAAACAGAAAAAATACGTGTAGTGTAAAGAGAAATAATGTAAGATAAAATAATCAAAATCGATTAATTCCCTAGAAATAGTGGATATTTCAACGAGAGAAACTGCTATAGAATAATATATAGAATATATAGAATGTATAGAATCCTCGACTGACACCAATTTGGTCGGGTTTCAATCCTGGGTAAAAAGCAATCAGATGTCTAACCGTACTGATGAGCTGTAATACAGCGAAACAGATATGTCTGTGGATGACTATATATATATAGATATATATATTGTCATCCGCAGACAGATCTGTTTCGCCGTATCACAGCTCATCAGTACGTTTAGACTCCGATTGCTTTTTTACCCAGGAGTGAATATATATATATATATATATATATATATATATATATATATATTACAAACAAAAATAGTGGTTATTTCAACGAGAGAAACTGGTATAGAAAAAAGTGCGAGAAGCTGTGAATGTTTTTTTTAAAGTGTAGATTCATTGTTATTATTATTATCATTATTATTACTATGATTAACATTATTTGTTTTTTTTACGATATGAGTGTCCATAATGATATTTGTGTCGCTACATGTGTTTCGGGACTAAAGTTGACTCTCTTCAGGTGAATAAACTTGTGATTTCACATATCGAGATCCGTTTGTTTTTCTGATGGCTAAGGTATCGTGTATAAATAGATAAGTCAAGTGGTTGGCAGGTCAAAGTGTTTATATGCGTGCGTGTTGTGTTTTTTCACACTCCCGGAATAAACAATGGTTTCCAACTAGCAGAATAAATACTATTAGAATCTTTCCGGAATTCCCCCGCAAAACAAAACAAAACAAAACAAAAAAAAAAATCAAAAAAAAAAAAAATCAAACAAACAAAAAACAAGACGCTCATATTGTAATTTTTGACACTAATGATTTTCTCTGACACTCCGTATTACTGGTTTCTATATTGTGTTCATCTCTATGCTTGATCGGCTTTTGAGATTTTTGAAGGCCTAGCACTAGTGTCAAAAATAACAATATGAGCTCTGCTTAAAAATATACTAGAGAAAACCATTAACATAAAAAATTGCAATATGAACTTTGGTAAAAAAAAAGGGTGACTGAACACTAGGTTTATAAGTCCCAAAAATTCAGTTGTTCTTGTGCTTAAGAAAGTGGTGGATCAGTTTATTACTTCATAACAATAGGAAATCGATCCCCCAATTAATTACTACTTTATAATATAACAAAACAAAACTGACAATGACAAGTCTATTCCAGCAGATAGCTCTAACAGCCGGACCAATACAGTCACGCTGGTGTTTTTCTCATGGTGTATTTGTTTGTACTACTGTTCAAAATCTGTGGATACAGACGTTGGTTAGTTGCTGTGACTTGTCCCGAAAGAATTGTGAGTTCAATAACAAGTAATTTACAGGAACATAACTGATGACAACCAAAAGATGCGCTACTACGCAAGGAATGAAGTGATATCCCAGTCATTGTAATAAAGGGTTCGGTTCGAAATTCCTAGCAGAAGAAGACCGGAACGTACAACGGCCGAAACGTCTTACAAATAGCAACAAAGATGGGGACAATAGTTCGAATAATTATTTATTTTTAAATTCATATCGAGCAGTGTTCTTATAGATTTTTTATTTCTTCATACATGCACACAATTATATAAATGTATATATATATATATATATATATATATATATGTGTGTGTGTGTGTGTGTGTGTGTGTGTGTGTGTGTGTGTGTGTGTGTGTTTAATCATTTCACCCCGAGCAAGGCGGAAACGTCACTGATGTGCAGGTGGATGCAGGAGTAGAATTGTAGAATTGTCGTCTGCATTTGGCTAACCTGACTGTGAATGGGTGGGACCCAGATGCCAGTCTGGTTGCACGAGTAAACAACTGTTGAGGAGGCATCAGTGACTTAAGTTTGTCTGAGCAGAAGCCATGAAAGTATTTATAGAACAGACAAAGGGAGGCCACCTTTCGACGATGGGGAAGTGGCTGCAGTCGAGCCGCCAGATCAGTACCTATCACATTACAGACTCTCCTTTGGATCCTGTCAAGAACACTGAGGAGAATGGCAGGGGTGCCTGACCATAAATGGCAGCAGTACTCCATGCACGGACGGATGGTTGACTTGTATATATGCAGGATGGATTCAGGTGGAAAAAACATCCTGGATCGACATAGTGAAAGACCAGGTAGGAAAATAACTTAAATCTAACATGCTTCACTTTAACAAGCGTCTTCAGAGATTTTTTAAAGACGAAGATTTATTTTTTTAACTTAAAATTTTAAATAGACAGTATTGAGGATTTATTTCATTTGTTAGCTACGTGTCACATGCAATATAGCAATAGCTGAACATTTTTAAATGTAGTAAAAACTTATCTCTCCTAATAAAGCTTTCGTGAATACACACCAACATAATAGCAAATCTAAACTCAGTCAGTTAAGTGCCATACGCGAAACACGCTTGGGCGATCATGTCTCGAAAGAGACATGACTGACTGGGCAGAAGATTATCCCGCAGTAGGTTGCCATTGCTTTCTACGGTAGACTGGTTGCCGACCAAGGCTATAGAACCCAATCTGTCCTGTTATTTGACTCATAGCTAGAGGCGGAAAAGATGTGTTATATTATAAAGTAGTAATTAATTGGGGGATCGATTTCCTATTGTTATGAAGTAATAAACTGATCCCCCACTTTATGACCAGTAGAAGCCTTAATCATTATTCCAACTATTACATTCAGTCAGTCAGTTAAGTGCCATACGTGATACACGCTTGGGCGATCATGTCTCGAAAGGGCAGAAGATTATCCCGCAGTAGGTTGCCATTGCTTTCTGAGATAGATTAGTTGGCAGACAAGGCTATAGAACCCAATCCGTCCTGTTATTTAACCAATAACTGGAAGGAAGAGACGGATTAATACGTTTCCCAAGGGTATTTGCGCGTAAGTGAATGCAATGAATTCAACTGGAATTTGAACTCGGCTCCCCGATTTCTCGTGCCGAGCCGATATCCACTGCACCACAACGCACATCCTTCTAATCTAAACTAGCTAACCTAAAAACACCCAAACCCATCAACATCTCTTCTACTAACATACGAGGTATACTCACCAACTTTCACAGTATCGAATCATTTCTCCAGGTCAACTCAGCGAAACTAATATTGATCCTTCTATCATATCTTCTGAATTCTACGTCCCTGGTTCTTTTGTTATTATTACTTTGCAAAATTTTACAAGGCAGCCAGGAAGCCTTTGCTTCGGCCAGCCAATAAGAAGAAGAGACTAGCATAGGGAAGAGAGCACAAAAACTGGACACCAGCACAGTTCATTTGATGCACATGTTATTGTGCAGTATTAACAAAAGAACCATTCTATTTTCTTTTAGAATTATCCCCTTGGCAGTAAATACTAAAAATAGTATGAAATACATAATTTTTTAAAAACTTGGGTGGCATAATAATTATGGCTGGTAGTATATATATATATATATATATATATATATATATATATATATATTTACGCCCTCACACCATGATTGAGCACTCTGGAAGAATGGTAAACTTTGAAAAACAGTAGCTACTCTGGCATGTACGCATCGCTCATTCAGTAAAATGAATTAGAGCTCTCTGGCTATTATGCGCGTATAATGATAATATACACGTTAAAAAGTATGCCTTCTTCTACCGAACGGCCATAGCCCAGAGGTAGAATCGCCGAGTGACGCCAATTCGGTAGACTTTCAATCTTGGGTTAAAAAACAATCGGAGTCTAACCGTACTGATGAGCTGTGATACAGCGAAACAGATCTGTCTGCGGATGACTATATATATATATATATATATATATATATATATGGACGTTTACAATAGCACTTCACTGCGAATAATTTTACTTTAGAGATATACTGAAAATGAATGAGAAAGCGTTTAGCGTATAATGAAAGGAATGTTTTGCGTAACACTGGTCATTCCCTACAACTGATTGTCGCTCCCTACACGGAGAGAAGTGGCTTTTAATCAAAAGGCAAAACCAATATTTGCTTTGCGAGTCAATGAGTCAATAGACGAATATTAATAAAATCTTCTGCTCCACCGATTGTCCACGGAGTATGCCATTTCTGTCACGAGATAAGTAGAAAGCGTCAAATGCTCGCTGAGTGTCAGTTTACATTACACCAGATTTTTCAACTGTCAGGCTACGTGTTATTTTGGAGAGCAAATCGATGTTTTTTTTTTCTTTTGTTAAGGATGATCATTTCCACTTCCATAATAGTTCTATAGTGTATCATTTCAATTGTCAGTGTGGCGCTGAATACGTAGGGCGGACCAAACAGAGACTGTAAACCCGGATTTGTCAATATGTTCCAGACAGTATAAAATCATACAATCCGAGTAACCCTTCCGCGACGGCTTAGTCTGTGCATGACTCAGCCATAGGATAACATTTTATTGAAAACCCGGGCTGTGCTAAAGGATATGTAGATGATTTTTCACAGTTTTGCACAGATCCTGGTCCGCACATCATTTACGTGTACTCGAAGTGGTAGATATGAAGTTATACCAATGGGGTTTGTGCAAATTTACTTTTGAAACTCTTGGAAGATTTATTATTTTTTATTCGTAAATTATTTTACTAATAAATTGTTTTAATCGTATTCCAAAATTTTGTCGCCTCATTTACTACATTTCTGTGAAAATAATGTCTTCTAATTTTGTCATTGGATTCTTTCTGCTAAAGTGTTGGTTCGAAAGGATTCCTTAAGGGAGAAAAAACAACAACCAACAGGCAAATTATGAAATGCTTTCGTTCCCTTTCCATTTAATATTTGTGCCCTGTGGTATTAAATCTTTTTTCATATATATATATATATATATATATATATATATATATGTATGTATATGTGTGTGTGTGTGTGTGTGTATCCGAACTATATATATATATATATATATATATATATATGTAAGTGTGTCTATATATATATATATATATATATATATATATATGAGTATCTTATATATATATATATATATATATATATATATAAATATATACATATATATATATATGAGTATGTGTGCGTGTGTACACAGAGAGAGAGAGAGAGAGAAGAGAGAGAGTGAGAGATGGATAGGAGAAATATATATATATATATATATATATATATATATATATATATATATATATATATAATAAAATAAAATAAAATAAATTTCGATGTTCAAATCAGTTGTATGGCCATTTCTACATGAAATCCCTAAGAGAAATTTTACGCATCATCGGCAACTTTTTATTTCCAAATAAAGCAAGATATATTACCGGTTCAAAAAAATATACTTCACAGAAAAATTATAGGGGTGGGATTAATAAGAAAGTAGATAGAAATCTATGTCTATTTTTAGATTTTGGAAAACCTTACTTTTAAACTGAGTTGTAAGCTAAAATTTAGCCTTGTCTGGCTCTAAGGAAAGGAAGTAGAAAGATAAAGAAAGAAAGAAGTGGGAAGGGGTGTTAGACAGGGAAGTAAGCTAAGAAAAAAAGGAAGGAAAGGAAAGAAAAAGGAAAAAAAGAAAAAAAATCATCTCCATAAAAACGTAAAGAGACGTGTTAATTAGGATCGGTTCTTTGGGATTTACCTTCATGATTTTACTTTTGGATTAAAGTTATATATATATATATATATATATATATATATATTTGTAAAAAGTGAATTCCTTTTTAGGTGATGCTTAAAACACCAATACTTTGATTTAAGCTTTTATTTTAAAGTCAAAATTTAAAGTTTGTTTAAGGCTTAAAGTGCCTTAAAGCCTTAAGATGGCTTAAACAAACTTAAAAACAACATGGCATCCATGTCTTTCTGGGAATAATAATTGATGTTTCCCAGTTTTACTGGAAAACCTCAAACATTTTACTAAACTGGCTAACCACGCGTGGAAATAAAAATTGAAATATGGAAAAGACACTGATATAACTTGGTGTATATCGAAAATAGCCAAACCATGCAACGATGGTAACGCATGCAGATTTTTCCAGGAGGAAAAATTAGCTATTAAGTTGTTCCCAGAAATAAAAATAATACGAAACGAAAAATCAGAAATTATGTCCAAATGTAGTCATACCCATAAATACTTACTAGGAACATACAAACGTGGATGAAAGTGTTCTAATATTCTTAAATCACTCTTCCCTAATTTTTAAAATTCTTTTAGTTGTTAGAAATTTCCAGTGCGCGTTCGTAAAAAATAACTGTTTGAGCGTTTGAAGAACGGTAAAATCAGTTATTGTAAATCGCCTGAAGATACCGAAATGTTGAAACCTAGATCGCGGAAATGACTCATTTCCAAATGAAAAATATTCAAAAGTTCCACAATATAATTGTATTAAACATTTTTAATACAACCGCGTACTGGTCTAATTTAATTATGACCAAAAACTAACTAGTGTATATGTTGTGGATTCCGGATGAGGAATTCACAAAATAATAAACAACAAAAACAGATATTGAGATAGAAAAGTAGGTTATATTAAACGTAATATACAAAAAATAATAAACAACAAAAACAGATATTGAGATAGAAAAGTAGGTTATATTAAACGTAATATACAAAAAATAATAAACAACAAAAACAGATATTGAGATAGAAAAGTAGGTTATATTAAACGTAATATACAAACTGGAACGCGGGTTAGTCAATTCAGGAATACTATTAGTAGAAATAAATATATACAAGTCTTGAAGTGAAATCGTTGGAAATTGTATGTCCGGGTAACTTATTCTAGTTGAGTGGAGCTCAGAGGTAATCTAGTCTCTGGGTAACTTCGGTATATGTCGGAACTGTTCGTTAACTGTAACGGATCTCTACGATTACTCTCCACTCTAAACTGCAACTACAACTGAGATTCTGAGATTCACTGTTCTCTTTATGGCAAGATTATATGTACACTCAGTCGAGTCCATTATCATATGCAAAAGGGGCAGATCCCACAACAGTATATATATATATATATACATATATATATATATATTTTAATTCAGATACTTCAATCCAAGGGAAAAAAGCAGGAAGGTAAATTCCAAAAAACCCGATCCTAATTAATATTAAAAGTTTATTTTAATATTAAAAAATGATACAGGAAGAGAGCTCCATGTAATAAAATATTACAGAGCAAATATATATTAAAAAAGGATTAATTCAAAGATGTTGAATGGCCATTTCGATATGAAGATCCCCACGGGGAACGACACATCACCTCAGCAACAGGTTTTTTCTGTTGCTGAGGTGATGTGTCGTTCCCCGTGGGGATCTTCATATCGAAATGGCCATTCAACATCTTTGAATTAATCCTTTTTTAATATATATATATATATATATATATATATATATATATATATATATATATATGCGGTGTAGATATGGAAGAATCCAAAGGAGAGCCCTGTATATAAAGTGGTAGGATAACTTACTAGGAGAGCTCTAAGCATATATGTATATAAATACATATAGAGCAAATATACTTAAAAATAAGACAGACACGTTATTCCATGGTTAAGTGGAAGTGTAGGCTTATTTCAGGCGGACCATCTTCAGCGTCTGTCTTTATTGTACAGAAGATTTTACACGAATGAAATTTACAAATCCTGAAAAAACCAAAATCAGAAATAAAAATAAAGTCGCCCCCTTAAGTGAACATTTCAGAAAAACCTTCATCATTACATCATTTTGGCGAATACACACACACATACATACATAAACATGTATACATACACACACACATACATACATAAACATGTATACATACATATAATCAAAGAGCAAGCGTAAGAACGGATGTCAACTTAAAGATACATTACGTAAGACAGTTGGGCTTACGGCCTATCACGTTGAATACACCGGTTCTCGCTCGATCACCGAAGTTATGCAACGTTGAGCCTGGTCAGTACTTAGATGGGTGACCGCTTGGGAATACTAGGTGCTGTAAGCGTATAGTGACGAAAGTGCGTTGTGGTGCAGTGGATATTGGCTCGGAAAGAGAAATCGGTGAGACGAGTTCGAATTCCAGTCGAATACCCTCCATTCACTTAAGTACTGGTACCCTTCGGAAAGGTATTAATCCGTCCCTTCCCTCCAGTTATGGGTTAAATAACAAGGGTAGGACTTGGAGACTCTGCTCTTAAAAAAAAACAAATCCCAATGAATCTTGATACTCGAAAAAGAAAAATGTTGTAAAAATAAAATAACCTTACCCAAAAATCATTGGTTATGACCTTAAATGATCCCATAAGTATTGATAGGTCGTTAAACCTCCAAACAAACAAACGTGAGTCAGTTAGACTGCTGACACGTCGATTTGGAAAATAAAAAATAAAAAAAGGGGTTGGGGCGAGAGAGCTTTAAAGAAAAAGGGTGTTTTTATAAGCGTAAACGAAAGGGGAAGAAAAAGAAAGAAGAGAGGAATAGATTTAAATTTGAAAAAAAAATGATAAATAAAAAAATATATATATATTAACGGTGAAAGGATAAAAAATTAAAGTCTAAAACTTTTTAGGAAATGAAAAATATTTAAGAACATATAGTTAATCGATTCATTGTGATCACAATTACCCTCACACCGCTGTAAAACGAAAACCGATTCCAATTATTCAGTCAACAAAACAATTATAATACATTATAAAGTTAATAATGCAAAAACTTTTTTATAAGTAAGTAAATAAATAAAATAAATGAATAAACAAATAAATAAATAATTTTAATTTAAAAATAAATTTAATTATTCTATTTAAATCTAATTGTTTAAACTTAATTATTTATTTTAAAAATAAATTTTACGTATTAACAGTGAAAGGATAAAAAATTAGAATCTAAAAAAAATTAAAAAATTAAAAATATATAAGATATAATCCGTTTTAATCACAATTAACACCACGCCACTATATATTCAAAATTATACTAATTATTCAGTCAACAATAGAATTATAATACAATATAATGTTAATAATGTAAGAAAATTATTCAGTCAATATATAGATATATATGTAAACACACACACAAACAAACAAACACACACACACACACACACACACACACACACACACACACACACACACACACACACACACACACACACGGGCGATAGTTTAGTCTATCTACTCCAATTGAAAAAAAATAAAATAAAATAAAATAAAAAGAAAAGAGTGAAAAGGTTGGAAAAGAGAAAAACCGGAAACCACATCCTAAACAGGAAACAAGGGATGAGCCTCTTTACCTGTTTAATAGACGTGGGTGGAGTGTGAACCTGGCGATAGGTTAGTCTATCTACTCCAATTGAAAAAAAAGAAAAGAAAAGAAAAGAGTGAAAAGATTGGAAAAGAGAAAAACAGGAAACCACATTCTAAACAGGAAACAAGGGATAAGCCTCTTCACCTGTTCAATAGACGTGGGTGGAGTGTGAACCGGGCGATAGTTTAGTCTATCTACTCCAATTGAAAAAAAATATTAAAAAAAAGAGTGAAAAGATTGGAAAAGAGAAAAACAGGAAACCACATTCTAAACAGGAAACAAGGGATGAGCCTCTTCACCTGTTCAATAGACGTGGGTGGAGTGTGAACCGAGCGATAGTTTAGTCTATCTACTCCAATTGAAAAAAAAAAATTATATATGGGCGGTACGTATTTGAAAGCGCTCAATATCAGTGATAGAGCAGACATATTCATATAGATAGGTGTGAGTTTGTAACTATGGGTTACAGACTCACATCTATCTATCTATCTATCTATAGATAGTTGATAGACAGTGAGTGATAGAGATAGTGTGATATATATATATATATATATATATATATATATATATAGAGAGAGAGAGAGAGAGAGAGAGAGAGTAAGCGAAAAAGTGAGAGAAAGAGAAACAGTGCAGCCTAAAAAATGATGTAATCCATGAGTCACATGTTCCCGATTTCTTCAAGTTTCGGTCAAATCTTCTATTAACTTTCTTTCGCCTCTGCCTGGTCACCCTGACAGTTTGGGCAGTGATCATACATGTCCCGCTCACTTCTAAGTCAGGTCACTTACATTTACTTCCCTTGTCTGAAGCAATATCCTGTTCTGGACAAACATCGATGACTAGAAATAACCTTCACGTCGCCTCTTTGACTCCATCTCGCAGCACTTGGCCCAGCTGTGTGATTTGGCTTCCATGAAGCACTTTTACATTCTCTTTATCCGATTCTCTCTCTCCGTCTCTCTCGCTTTACCCCTTCCTTCCTTATTGTTTTCATTTTTTCCTTTCTGCTTCCTTTCTTTCTTTCTTTCTTTTACACTTTTGTTTTGCTCTTTCTTTTTCTTCTATTTGTTGTTTCTTTTTTCTTTCTTTCTTTTTTCACGTATGTTTTACTGTTTTTTTCTTTCTCTCTTTTTTCTCAACCATTTCTTTAGTTATTTCTTCTTTGATTTTTATATTTCTTTCTTTTTTCCTTCTATTTTCTTTCTGTCTTCTTCTCTGAGTTTCATTATTCTTTCTTTCCTTCTTTTTTTCGCTGTACTTTACTGTATCATTCATTCTTTCTTTCTTTCTTTCTTTCTTACTGTTTCTTCTTTGATTTTTTTCTGAATTTCTTTCTTCATTCGTTCTTTCTTTGTTTCTTTCTTACTTTTTTTTATATTTAACTCTTTTTTCTTTCTTCCTTTCTTTCTCCCTTTATTTCACTATTTCTTTGTCTCAATTTTTCTTCATCCTTTCTTTCTGGTCATTTACTCTACAGGTTTATTCCATTATCTTCTCTTACTCTTCAACTTAATCCTTTCTTTATTTCTCATACATAAGATCGAAAGTTGATTCCTTAAAACGAATGAGACATATGCAACTATTTGAGGCAAATGGTGCGACATCTCGTAAAGTGATATATATATATATATATATATATATATATATATATATATATATATGTGTGTGTGTGTGTGTGTGTGTGTGTGTGTGTGTGTGTGTGTGGAGAGAGAGAGGTGGAGTGGAGAATGAAATAGAAAATGAAAAAAAGTACAAAAGAGCAGCTGTTTGTACGCCTGCCTGTTTTGATAAACTGCATTTATAATATACTTTATACCAAGGATGAACGTTTATTCAACAGCCAATGATAAATACGTCACAATGTGATCCATGCCTTATATGATATAGTCAACCTCAGTCGGCCAGGCAAAATCCATTAAAAGCTTACCAGAGTTGGGCGTAATCTAGAAAACCTGTATTCGAAACGCTGGCTTTTTTCGTTCTTTTTTTCTCTTTTCTTTACCATTTAAAAAATAGCGTAAGTTCAAGTGTTTTACTGACATAAAATGGACTGACATAAAATGGACTGACATAAAATGGACTGATTGTATTGAATTAATAGGTTGGTTTTCTGCAAGTAATGTTGGTTCACTTTGTCTTGTCCGAAAATTTTTCTTATCAGAATCCATCTTGCACGTTTATAAAACTACCATTCATCCGAGCATTGTACATTCGGCTGTATCTAATCTGGTTCTCTTGATATATGTATAACGAGATTCTTAACAAAATCCAAAGAAAGGTCAGCATGTTATCAGTCCTGACCTGCTCTTAGCTTCAGTCACTTTACTACCGAGGTGACGTGGATTCACTCTGTTTTTCATGTAAAATATTATTAAACTTACCTCACTGGTGCCCCCTATGTATGAATTTATTCGAGCTACTAGACTAGCAACTAGGTCTCACCCCTTTACAGTGAAACCAATAAAATGTAACCCCAGCTTTTACTCTATGAGCTTCTTTTCTCACACTTCCCGCCTGTAGAATTCCCTTCTGTATACTTGCTTTCCC
>JBBBDQ010001072.1:1275000-1381399 GCA_037127315.1 Ascarosepion bandense
TATCTATCTATCTATCTATCTATCTATCTATTTTTGGTCTGTTCATATCTATCTATCTATCTATCTATCTATCTATCTATCTATCTATTTTTAGTCTGTTCATATCTATCTATCTATCTATCTATCTATCTATCTATCTATCTATCTATCTATGTATCTATCTATCTATTTTTGGTCTGTTCACTTATCTATCTATCTATCTATCTATCTATCTATCTATCTATCTATCTATTTTTGGTCTGTTCATATCTATCTATCTATCTATCTATCTATCTATCTATCTATCTATCTATCTATCTATTTTTGGTCTGTTCATATCTATCTATCTATCTATCTATCTATCTATCTATCTATCTATCTATCTATTTTTTGGTCTGTTCATATCTATCTATCTATCTATCTATCTATCTATCTATCTATCTATCTATCTATCTATTTTTGGTCTGTTCATATCTATCTATCTATCTATCTATCTATCTATCTATCTATCTATCTATCTATCTATCTATTTTTTTGTCTGTTCATATCTATCTATCTATCTATCTATCTATCTATCTATTTTTTGGTCTGTTCACTTATCTATCTATCTATCTATCTATCTATCTATCTATCTATCTATCTATTTTGGTCTGTTCATATCTATCTATCTATCTATCTATCTATCTATCTATCTATCAATGTATCTATCTATCTATTTTTGGTCTGTTCATATCTATCTATCTATCTATCTATCTATCTATCTATTTTTGGTCTGTTCATATCTATCTATCTATCTATCTATCTATCTATCTATTTTTGGTCTGTTCATATCTATCTATCTATCTATCTATCTATCTATCTATCTATCTATCTATCTATTTTTGGTCTTGTCATATCTATCTATCTATCTATCTATCTATCTATCTATCTATCTATCTATCTATCTATTTTTGGTCTGTTCATATCTATCTATCTATCTATCTATCTATCTATCTATCTATCTATCTATCTATCTATCTATTTTTGGTCTGTTCATATCTATCTATCTATCTATCTATCTATCTATCTATCTATCTATCTATCTATTTTTGGTCTGTTCATATCTATCTATCTATCTATCTATCTATCTATTTTTGGTCTGTTCATATCTATCTATCTATCTATCTATCTATCTATCTATCTATCTATCTCTATCTATCTCATGTTGTTCATATCTATCTATCTATCTATCTATCTATCTATCTATCTATCTATCTATCTATCTATTTTTCTCTTTTTGTTCTATTCTATCTATCTATCTATCTATCTATCTATCTATCTATCTATTTTTGGTCTGTTCATATCTATCTATCTATCTATCTATCTATCTATCTATCTATCTATTTTTGGTCTGTTCATATCTATCTATCTATCTATCTATCTATCTATCTATTTTTGGTCAGTTCATATCTATCTATCTATCTATCTATCTATCTATCTATCTATCTATCTATCTATCTATCTATCTATTTTTGGTCTGTTCATATCTATCTATCTATCTATCTATCTATCTATCTATCTATCTATCTATCTATTTTTGGTCTGTTCATACTATCTATCTATCTATCTATCTATCTATCTATTTTTGGTCTGTTCAATCTATCTATCTATCTATTCTATCTATCTATCTATCTATCTATCTATCTATCTATCTATCTATTTTTGGTCTGTTCATATCTATCTATCTATCTATCTATCTATCTATCTATCTATCTATCTATCTATCTTTTTATCTATATTTTTGGTCTTTCATATCTATCTATCTATCTATCTATCTATCTATCTATCTATCTATTTTTGGTCTGTTCATATCTATCTATCTATCTATCTATCTATCTATTTTTGGTCTGTTCATATCTATCTATCTATCTATCTATCTATCTATCTATCTATCTATCTATTTTTGGTCTATCTATCTATCTATCTATCTATCTATCTATCTATCTATCTATCTATCTATCACCGTCTGTTCATATCTATCTATCTATCTATCTATCTATCTATTTTTGGTCTGTTCTATCTATCTATCTATCTATCTATCTATCTATCTTTGGTCTGTTCATATCTATCTATCTATCTATCTATCTATCTATCTATCTATCTATCTATCTATCTATTTTTGGTCTGTTCATATCTATCTATCTATCTATCTATCTATCTATCTATCTATCTATTTTTGGTCTGTTCATATCTATCTATCTATCTATCTATCTATCTATCTATCTATCTATTTCTTGGTCTGTTCATATCTATCTATCTATCTATCTATCTATCTATCTATCTATCTATCTATCTATCTATCTATCAATCTATTTTTGGTCTGTTCATATCTATCTATCTATCTATCTATCTATCTATCTATCTATCTGTCTATCTATTTCTTGGTCTGTTCTATATCTATCTATCTATCTATCTATCTATCTATCTATTTCTTGGTCTGTTCATATCTATCTATCTATCTATCTATCTATCTATCTATCTATCTATCTATCTATTTTTGGTCTGTTCATGTCTATCTATCTATCTATCTATCTATCTATCTATCTATCTCGCATATTTTCATTCAATCATGTTTCATTAAATGATATCGATATATTATGTATCTTTATATTTACAATAATCCGTTGTAGTTCTATAATTATCTTCTTGATGTTAAGTTGAAATTCATCAACGAACGCCTCGTAGTTTGTCATATCCCAAGTACTTTCGATAGCCTTCAAGGTCATTCTCATATATGAATTGTGATGAAAAACTTGGTGTTCATTTTTGTAAACGTGCCCTGTTACAAGTTTTTCAAAATTAATTGCTATGATTACTATGTTTTTAATACAGACGTTCCCAATGCAAGATGGGTGAGCAGAGATGTTGCAACAAAGTGTTAAATATTAGTCAACCCAAATAAATTTTTAAAACAATGTTACAATATTCGAAATAAATCTTGTTTAGTGTTGGTCGATTGGTTTTGATATAAAGTGTCTCGATTTCAAGTTCTTTTTTTTAATTATTTTCGTGGTGTAGTAGCACAACAATTACAGCTGCATTATGTTTGTCTTCGCAGTTCATCCCTTAGTGTTATTTTGATCTAGATACTGGGTGAATAATGCCTTCGTAGAAATAGCTGACTCGACTAAATTTGCCCGATTTCAACACCACCGGTAGGTACGGGAAGCTAAAGAAAAAGGGCGTTGGTTCTTGCCTTCTTCAATTCAGTTTTACTCTGATAGGAAATTTGTGGGTGCGAAATGACTTTTCTGGTGTGCTTGACGCGACGAGGTAATTGACACAGCTGGCAACCGGAACACAACTGAACTGTTTGCGCATTCCAGCGACTCGTATTTATGGATGATTCAGCTCGTGCGTCCTGCGTGGTCAGAGGCGACGAAAGATGTTTACAGACAGATAAATTCATTTGGCTGTTTCTAAAATTACGTATGAATCTGAGCAGATAGGAGAATAGAATGGTATGTTCTAAGCTAAAATATTATCCGTGGAAACATAGATTAAGTCTTCCATATCTCTTCACGTGGGGTTAGACTGCCATATCTTTTCACGTGGGGTTAGACTGCCATATCTCTTCACGTGGGGTTAGACTGAAATTCCGCTAGGAATTTCAATCTAACCCCACGTAAATTCGAGTTATCACACTTTCTGGTCTTTACAGTTTTCACAGTTCTAATTAAGATTTTTATAAATTTACTCATATTTTCCAAGCAGATTTTCAATAATTGCTTCTTTCCAAAATTCTATATTATTCAAATTTAAATTAATTCTTTCTTTCTTTTCATCTTCACTCTCACCTTATACATGTTCTCAATTCAACTACCTTATACTTTAATAAAATTGTTTTCTTACACGAATACGTTGTCACTCGAGTATTTTTAAGATATATAAAAGTATGTACAGAAATACACATGAAAACTAAATTACAGTGGGGCTAAAGTGAAGGAAGCAGCGGAGCCAGATCAGGACCAATAATATTGCTGATTCTTAGTTGAAGTGTTTATGAGTTCAGAGGTGAACATGAACTCTAATATAAACTGCCGGTGATGTTTAAAATTATGAAATAATCTCGTCTAATGATACCTGATTCACCAGCAATTATATATATATATATATATATTATCGATTTTCAGCACTATTGTAAGAAATGCAACCTTGAAACTTCTGAAAAATTTTCTTATGTCTTTGTCTATGAGTGTATCAAATTTGATTAAAATCGGACCACTCCTTTGATAACCCGATTTTTTCAATTATCGATTATCGATATTTATCGGTGGTAACTCGACACAAAACTTAGCCGAGAACACTCGCAGACGCTTATAGTACAACTGTGTAAATTTTCAAGAATGGGCTCATTCACTGCTATATTAATAGGTGTTTGATAGCAGTAGTGGGGAAACAGACAGTAGCACTGTGCGCATGACCGCAGTCGACTACCAAGGACTATACTATAAGGATTCGTAAGGTCTGCTTACTGTACCTTCTTCTTTGTAACCTTTCCTCTCGATACATCTTTCTTTAACCTACACCTCGTGTTCCGTGTTATATTTCCGTGGACCCACTTTTGGCTCCACATTATATATATATATATATATATATATATATATATATATTATTGTTTTCTCCAAGCAAGGCAATAATGCCTCTAAAACGTAGAGGCTTACAAAGTATGAATGTATATAATTAAAGAAAAAAGGCCATAAATTAGGAAAAATAATAAAAGAACAAGAACCAAGAAACCCCAAGATAATAACTGATAGTTTTTGGACATTTTGAAGATCTAAGTTGACTAGAAAGCAAGTGTGGTGTTGACAGTGTGAAGTTTTTTTGTTTTTTTTTATAATCGTGTCGCCTCAAGCAAGGCATTTTACTGCCACTGTTTTGCAGGGATTACATAGAAGGTAAGTTATGAGAAGGAGTGACAGGTTACAAGGGGTGTCAGAAAGAGGGTAGAAGGAAGATGGTTGTGGTCATAAAGTGAGGGATCAGTTTATATATTAATTGTAATGTAGAACTGATCCTCCGCTTTATAACCACATTATAATAGTATAGAATTTTTTTTATAATCATATCGACCCAAGCAAGGCATTTTACTGCCACTGTTGAGCAGGGGGTTTACATAGGAGTAATGTCATGAGGAATGAGAGGTTGCAGGGGGTATCAGTAAGAGAGTTACCAGTGATTAGATATGTCTAGACTTTTCTTTGGCGAAAGAAATATATCTTATTCCTATTTCCACATGAGTTATTAAATAAATAATATTAAGACGAGTCACCATGAAACGATAAGGCGGAACGGAGAAATGAAATGAATGAATGAATGAATGAATAAATGAACGCATGTTCTCAAAAAGACTTTTATATTTTTACACACACACTAATACACATATACATACAGGTGTCCACGTGTGGAGAAATACATATCCATCATGTCCAATGCAAAGCAAAGTATCTGTAGGTACAAGAAGGAAGGGTCTTAAATTTAAATTGAAGATACCTCTTTGCGGCCATTGTCTTGATTCCAGATCTGGAGGGGCCAAATTCAACTGTGTCCCAAAGAGATATGGCAGGCTTAATCTATGTTTCCACGGACAGCAGGAGTTTTATGTTCCAGCGGAACTTGGCGGCAGCCAGATTCTGCTTAGGCCTAAATACTCGGACAGAAGAGAAACAAACTTCTTCCTCGGTTGCTGGTCGCTGAAACGACTGGAACTAGCTCCTGGGTCAGGAGTGATATCAAGAGCGGTTGTCATGTGACCAGGTGATTTTATCTCGACCAAAGAGAGATAAGCACCTTTTGTACGCCTACACAAGACGGCGGAGCAGAATTCCACATGCATGAAGTGCGAGAAAAGAAGCCGTTAGGATATCGTTTACTGTTACATTTAGCCATTTAAACTGTAATATTATGAGACCTTGCGATTAAATTAATAAAGTAGAAGAATATTCACCAGAAGCAGTTATGAAAATATCATAGAAAATGCACAGTTAGTTAGTTAAGTGCCATAAGTGGTACACGCTTGGGAGATCATGTCTCGAAAGAGACATGACTGACTGGGCAGAAGATTATCCCGCAGTAGGTTGCCATTGCTTTCTGCGGTAGACTGGTTGCCGACCAAGGCTATAGAACTCAATCTGTCCTGTTATTTGACTCATAGCTAGAGGCGGAAAAGATGTTATATTATAAAGTAGTAATTAATTGGGGGATCGGTTTCCTATTGTTATGAAGTAATAAACTGATCCCCCACTTTATGACCAGTAGAAGCATTAATCATTATTCCAACTATTATATTCAGTCAGTCAGTTAAGTGCCATACGTGATACACGCTTGGGCGATCATGTCTCGAAAGAGACATGACTGACTGGGCAGAAGATTATCCCGCAGTAGGTTGCCATTGCTTTCTGCGGTAGACTGGTTGCCGACCAAGGCTATGGAACCCAATCCGTCCTGTTATTGAACCCATAACTGGAAGGAATAGACGGATTGATACCTTTCCCAAGGGTATTTGCGCGTAAGTGAATGCAATGAATTCAGCTGGAATTCGAACTCGGCTCCCCGATTTCTCGTTCCGAGCCGATATCCAATGCACCACAACGCACATATGCACAGGAAAGCTAAATTACAATGTTGCAAAAACTTTATTATTCCGAGATGCCAGATAAGGACCTATAATATTGCTCTCATTTTTTTTTTTTTAATCATTTCACCCCGAGCAAGGCAGAAACGCCACTGATGTGCAGGGGGTTACATAAATGTAAAAAGATTAATTAGAAAAGAGTGAGGAGTACAAGCTAGTTAGAAAGAAACAATAGAAAGTTGAGAAAGCAGGTGCAATGACAGATACATGAGTGGAGAGAAAGTGAAGATTATACAGGGGAGGGGAGAGAGCTAGAGTCCAGTGGTTAGTAGATGAGTATTAACTTTGCATTTAAATTTCTGGAGGTCGTAGCCGTCAGGAAAGCAAGAATACGGGAGTGCGGGAAGTGCGAGAGAGGAAGCTGCAGGAGTAGAATTGTCGTCTGCATTTGGCTAACCTGACTGTGAATGGGTGGGACCCAGTTGCCAGTCTGGTTGCACGGGTAAACACCTGTTGAGGAGGCATCAGTGACTTTAGCTCATCCGAGCAGAAGCCATGAAAGTATTTATAGAAGAGACAGAGGGAGGCCACATTTCGACGATGGGAAAGTGGCTGCAGTCGAGTCGCCAGATCAGTACCTATCACATTACAGACTCTCCTTTGGAGCTTGTCAAGAACACTGAGGAGAACGGCAGGGACACCTGACCATAAATGGCAGCAGTACTCCATGCACGGACGGATGGTTGACTTGTATATATGCAGGATGGATTCAGGTGGAAAAAACATCCTGGATCGACATAGTGACCCAATCTTCTTAGCAGTAGATTTTGCTATGGATTCAATATAGTGGTTCCATTTGAGGTCTGAGGACAGGGTAAGTCCGAGGAGGCGTAGTGTATTACTCTCCGGGAGAATCATCTGGTCCATCTCTTATTTTGATATTACGAAGACTCTCTGAATATATAGAAAGGAACACCAAAACAGATGTGGATGGACTACTCAAGGAGGGAGTAATGGAACTTAAAATTACTCCTGTCCGCAGTTATAAATTTTGTCTGGACGTATAGGTGTTAATATTATGTTATGTCACACAATCTTCAGGTTGTAAAAAGTAATATAATAGAAGGAAATAAAAGAAAAACCTGTCCTGGTGCATATTTTTCCTTTAATAAGATTCATCGAATATTCAGACTGGTAGATGAAAAAAAGAAACATCGTTTAAAAAATAAATGGCGCGTCTACACAAATACGAGTATCCACTAAACATAACGCTTATAGCGATAAAATAGAGATAAACACGCACGTTTGGATAAGTAACTAAACAGATATGAAGTTTCAAGAAACTATGAAACGGAAGATTTTTATTAAAAGCGCTATTCAACATTGTTGGATAGACAATGTCCCTCGTGGCTAAGCACATAGATGATTTTTGCTGCCAAAGTGCATACCGGGAGCCGAGTTCGAATTCCAGTTGAATTCGTTGCATTCACTTATGCGGAAATACCCTTGAAAAAGTTATTAATCCGTCTCTTCCCTCCAGTTATTGGTTAAATAATCGAACAGATTGGGATCTATAGCCTAGGCTGGCAATCAGTCTACCTTAGAAAGCAATGACAACCTACTGCAGGATTATCTTCTACCCAGTCAGTCATGTCTCTTTCGAGACATGATCGCCCAAAGTGTGTATCATGTATGCCACTTAGCTGACTGACATCATTCGGACTATTTTCTTTATCTTTGTTGCCATTTGTACGATGTTTCAACCGTTGTACGCTCAGGTCTTTTTCAGATGTTAGGAATTTCGAACCAAACCCTTTATTTCGATTACTGGGTATATCATCCTCATTCCTTGTGCGAGGCTTTTTTTTTGGTAGTCATAAGTTATTTCTCTCTAACCGGACTTTCTAAGTTACTTGTTCACCACTGCTATAGCCTGGTATTCATCCAAAGAATTATGAGTACAATAACCAGGCTACAGTAGCGATGAAGAAGTAACTTAGAGATGGAAGTGTCAATTCATCCATAGTGCACATTTTTGTCATAAGATTACTCAAACATCGAGGCTGTAGAGGAAAATAAATAAATATACTGTTTAATAACTAAACGGAGCATCTACTCAAATACGAGTAACCACTAAAAAGATATTTAATGTAATAAAATAAACACACACACACACACACACACACACACACACACACACACACACACGTTTCTATCCGTAACTAAGTAGACATGAAACTTGAAGAATCTATGAAAATAAGGAATTTGTTTAAAGGTGCTATTCAAGCTCGATCGACAATATACTTCATGGCTGAGTTTGTATAAACACATCCAATATAACAATGACTGCCCCGCCAATGGGAGATAGGTTTGAATCCTGCCATAATGTGCACATATTTTAATAAAATTTCTCAAACATTCAGGCTGGTAGATGAAAATAAATCTATCTAGTTCTTGATCTGTTCATATCTATCTATCTATATTTCTTGATCTGTTCAGATCTATCTATCTATATTTCTTGGTCTGTTCATATCTATCTATCTATCTATCTATCTATCTATCTATCTATTTCTTATTTCTTGGTCTATTCTATCTATCTATCTATCTATCTATCTATCTATCTATTTCTTATCTGTTCATATCTATCTATCTATCAATCTAATCTATTTCTGGTCTGTTCATATCTATCTATCTATCTATCTATCTATCTATCTATCTATCTATCTATCTATCTATCTATCTATTTCTTGGTCTGTTCATATCTATCTATCTATCTATCAATATATCTATTTCTTGGTCTGTTCATATCTATCTATCTATCTATCTATCTATCTATCTATCTATCTATTTCTTATTTCTTGTTCATGTCTATCTATCTATCTATCTATCTATCTATCTATCTATCTATTTCTTGGTCTGTTCATATCTATCTATCTATCTATCTATCTATCTATCTATCTATCTATTTCTTGGTCTGTTCATATCTATCTATCTATCTATCTATCTATCTATCTATCTATCTATCTATTTCTTGGTCTGTTCATATCTATCTATCTATCTATCTATCTATTTCTTGGTCTGTTCATGTCTATCTATTTCTTGGTCTGTTCATATCTATCTATCTATCTATCTATCTATCTATCTATCTATCTATCTATTTCTTATCTATTCTATCTATCTATCTATCTATCTATCTATCTATCTATCTATCTATCTATCTATCTACTAGCAGTATAGCCCGGCGATGCTCAAGGGTAATGAAATCTTTAATACTAATCCATGGTCCTGGAGCTCAGACTCAGCCTAAAGAATATTTGTCTGAAGTTTGGTGAGAATCGGATAAAAATTGTGGATTTGTGTAAAGGACACACAGAGAGATAAACAGACACACACAGAGACATCCTGCCTTATATATATATATATATATATATATATATATATATATATATATTATCGATTTTCTGCACTATTGTAAGAACTGCAATCTTGAAACTTCTGAATATCGTTTCTTATGTCTTTATATCAAAGTGTATTTGAGTGTATCAAATTTGATTAAAATCGGACCACTCCTTCTATAACACGATTTTTTCGATTATCGATTTTCGATATTTATCGGGGTACCCCAACACAAAACCTAGCTAAGAACACTTGCAGACGCTTATAGTAGAAATGTGTAAATTTTCAAGAAAATCGGTTCAGCCGTTTCAGATTCTATAGGTAACGGACACAAAGAGACACAGACACACACAGAGAGACAAAGTTCCATTTATAAATACGTTTAGATCTATCTATCTATCTATCTATCTATCTATCTATCTATCTATCTATCTATCTATCTATCTATCCCTGTTCATTATGGTCTATCCCTGTTCATTATTCTATCTATCTATCTATCTATCTATCTATCTATCTATCTATCTATCTATCTATCAACACCTGGTATCTATCTATCTATCTATCTATCTATCTATCTATCTATCTATCTATCTATTCTAATCTGTTTATATCTATCAATCAGTTTGACAAACACTTTCTTTATAAAACGTTAAGTGAAAACCATTTTTTGATTTCTTTATTTCCTCCATTTTGCTACCTTCTTTCATTGTTTTTTCTTTTTTGCCTTTCATGTTTGTTCATCCTTTCAGGATCTTTCTTCGTAAATTAACTTTCGATTCAAGACATACTTTGCCATTTTACCCTTCTTGTATCGCTACTTCTCTGCGTCTTTCTTTTTTACCTTTCCTATTTTCTCGCATTCTTCTTCAATAATAGACCCGAATTACACATTCCACATTTAAGTCCCATTCTCATTGCTTTGCATATCGTTTTCACCCGCATCAATGCTCCTAATCTCTATTCAGGCTGACTCGTAGAACATTGGCGGAAAAATAAGTAAATTCTTACTGAAAGATGCTTCGAAATTTATTCTCGCAAGTCCTGGTAAGAATGTATTCTCACCTTAATATATATATATATATATATTTTTTTTTTCTAAACATATACTGTTAATTATAACAGACAATGAATGTCTATTATGTTTAATCATGAGCCGTTCTAAACGTCGTATTTTGGCTTTAATTTCAGTTGAAAATAAAGACAAAAATTCTCCAACATTTGCATAATTTTTTATTAATTTGGTTCTAAGCTTTCGGCTCACATGAGCCATCTTCAAAGAGGTTACAAGGACGTTAATACAAAAACATCCACCATCAGCGACGATTTTATCTTGTGTTGACATAAGACTCCGCAAATAAAAATTTATCCAAATGTTGGAGAATTTTTGTTTTTATTCTCAACTGAAATTAAAGCCAAAATACGACGTTTAGAACGGCTCATGATTAAACATAGTAGACATTCATTGTCTTTTATATTTAACAGTATATGTTTAGAAAATTATTTGCTGCCTCGATACAATATATATATATATATATATATATATATATATATATATATTTGTGTGTGTGTGTGTGTGTGTGTGTGTGTGTGTGTGTGTCCATTCTAACGAACCCTACTCTTCCGAAACCCTTGGTTCAATTTCAATTAAAATTGGGTTACTTGTCGATCATCACACAAACCTTTGATGGACGCAAAAATCTTCGAATCGATTTACATCGTAACGCAGAAAAGGCCGAAACGCTTAGAAATTACAATCTCTTCTCCGAGACGCCTTATGCGAATTCAACCAAAATCGGGTACCTTGTAGATCAAGGTCCAAATCTTTGATATACATAGAATTCAATGTACAGGGTTGGCCAAATATCAACGACAAACATAATTACGAGTGATCTTTTGGGCACTTTTATTCATTTCTCTACAACGTTTCACCAAAACTTAAGCAAAATCGAGTCATTGTAGATCAAAACCTGACGCCTTGATACAAGAACAAAAATACCAATTGACACACAGGGTGCGGCAGAAATTAATGGAAAATGTTGCCTCTTGCGATCGTTTATTTCTCCGTAACGCTTAGTTGAATTTTAACAAAAATCATGTCATTTGAGGATCAAAGTCATAGGAACGCAATAAGTTTTTGAATCAATGTACTAAGTGCGTCAAAAAATAAATAGCAGAAGTAAGTAATTGCTGAACTATTTTCTTTTGATGTCATGTCTCAATTTATTGCTCAGATTATTTATACAGCAGTACCTCAGCATAGGTCGTTAAATGGTTCCAGTGATGATGACGTAAGTCGAAATCCGGCTTAAGTGAAGATTGACTACTGTAACTCTCTTAACCTCTCGACTGCAACCACTTCCCCATCGTCGAAATGTGGCCTCCCTCTGTCTCTTCTATAAATACTTTCATGGCTTCTACACCTGCAGCTTCCTCTCTCGCACTTCCCACCTGTGGAACTCACTCCCGTATTCTTGCTTTCCTGACGGCTACAACCTCCAGAAATTTAAATGCAAAGTTAATACTCATCTACCAACCACTGGCCTCTAGCTCTCTCCCCTCCCCTGTATAACCTTCCCTTTCTCTCCTATGTATCTGTCATCGCACCTTCTTTCTCAGCTTTCTATTGTTCCTTTCTAACTAGCTTGTACTCCTCACTCTTTTCTAATTAATCTTTTTACATTTATGTAGCCCCCTGCACATCAGTGGCGTTTCCGCCTTGCTCGGGGTGAAATGATTAAAAAAAAAACCTGTCCAAATATGCTATCATTAAACAAACAAGTGCTATTTATTCAACCTTGCCTTAAGTTCACAGTTGATGATAGATGTTCTCGTAACCTTTATCCCGACAAGTTGTGTGCGAATCCTGAAATTTAGCAAAAAGTCATGAAAATCCTAAAAACTTAAGCAAAAGCCCTCATTTCATAATTTTTTTATTTTATTTTTTTTTTTGCAAAAAGCCCTAGGAAGCCCGTGCAATTCCGCGGCACGCATCTCCCTCTATTTTTTTGTCATTTCCATATCTTTTTGTTGTTCATTATTTTGTGCAATTATTATTTTGTGCAGTTCCTTACCCGGAATCCACAACACCTTCGATCTCCGAAGGTCGTGCAACAGCTGTTGCATTTTTTCTACGAGGAAGTTTAGGTTGGGCCTAATTCTCTGAAGTTCGTGTGGTCAGCCGAAACTGCGAAGTTGACATTAAGCTCCACTTTCTGAAGCTTGTGCAGCAACTGTAGTTGTAGCATTTCTGCTAAGACGAAGTTCACGCTGGGTTTGGTTCTCTGAAGTTCGTGCAACCGCTATAGCTGTAGCAATTCTATTTCGACGAAGCTCACGTTGAGACTCATTCTCTGAACCTCGCGCAAATGCCATGCCCTCAGCCTTCCTGCTGCGCGAGTATCTCCATCATTAAAAAATTCACTGTTGTTGCTCGGCGTAAGAATCTTTTGGTCCAGCTGGTAGGCCATAGCCGAAATTTTAACCATATGCAGCGCATATGCAACTGGTTTGTGATGCCGAATTCGAGGTGGTTTATGCGCGCCCAAAATTGTGCTCAACTCCCTTCCCCTTTGTGTCAATTTGACCGTGACCACTACACCTTTTCCCAGAAATATCCCGTGTATACTATAATTTCGGCTTGTAGTGAAAAGTACCCTAGTGACGACCTTAGCACCTACTTGCCACTCCTACGGCCTAGACGTGAACACCGACAAGCATATGCAGTGCGATAATGAACTCCTCTAATAATTCTACCTAATGATATAGGTAATTTTTGCATTGAATCTGGAAATTTTGCATTGAATTTGCCAATCTGCTCAAAACGACATCATTATCAAATATAAAATTCGGATCGGAAGTATCGATGTAACTCCGAAACTGACTTGAGTCGAAACGAGGTAAGTCGAGGTGTCACTGTACTTATAGTATTAAGCTTTATTTTCGGACAATATTCTCTTACTCTATAAACATTCTACGTTTGCAATAAATTGAATTTTGCACTACCACAGCTCATCAAAGGTGTCAATTTGTAAAAATTAAACAAAGGCATTTCTTGAATTTAACATATCTCATCATGCTTAGCCAAAACAACGACCTCAAATCCTCTGTGAAAAAAAAGTTCTTACCCAATTTCTCCGTGTGCTACACGTACTCTATAAGTTTTTGCTGATACATTTTCCCTGATAACGGCTAGAAATTTACTATTCAGACTAAAATATATTACCTCATGCAGTTTAGGCTTATTTAACCAAAGAATTGCCGTCTAAGAATGGGAACATTTCTAAAATTGTGATTTCGAATTCTGGCTTGTAAACATCATGATCCACATTCCCAACGAATTTCGCTCCCCCAATATGAATGCCTAGAAAGAAAAGGAATGCTGTACATGTCGCCAAACACCAACTGTGTAGACAGAGGAGTCAATGGGAGGCTTCATGAGTAGTAGGTAATCCCAAAGTGTGAAATGGTCTGTGAATGCAACGGCCATGTTCATTGACGAGAGTTGTTGGAGCCAACAAACTAGAAATACTTTCTTCGTTGCATCTGCACATCTAAATGAAAATGATGAGTGTTCATTTAGATAATCCAGAAATGCTTTCTCAACTTCAGCCTTCAGTGCTTCAGTGATTAACGAAGTACATCAACTTAAGTTATCAAAGAAACCAAAGGCGGAAGCAGACGCACGAGCTTTAGAGAATGACGTTCAACGTAAACATAGCAGGAAGGCTGATGGTATGGAAGTTGCGCAAAGTTCAGAGAATGAATCTCAACGTGGGCTTCGTCTAAATAGAATTGCTACAGCTATAGCTGTTGCACGAACTTCAGAGAACAAAACCCAGCAGGAAGTTTGTCTTAGCAGAAATGCTACAACTACAGCTGCTACACAAGCTTCAGAAAATGGAGCTTAATGTCAACTTCGTCGTAGCATAGATTCTTTTTAATCATATCACCCCGAGCAAGGCGGTAACGCCACTGATGTGCAGGAGGCTACATAAGAGTAAAAGCACTAAATAGAAGAGAGTAAAGAGAAGGATAAACCATTTAGAAAGGACTAAGAGAAGGGAGAGGACACAGGTATGATGACAGTTGCAGAGGTGGAGAGAAAGGAAAGGATATACAGGGTGGTATGGAAAGAACTAGGGTCAAGTGATTAAGAGATGAGTATTGATTTTGCATTTGAATTCCTGGAGGTTGTAGCCGTCATGAAAGCAAGAATAAGGAAGTGAGTTCCACAGGCGGGAAGTGCGAGGAAAGAAGCTGCAGGAGTAGAATTGTCGTGTGCATTTGGTTGATTTCACTGTGAATGAGTGAGACCCAGTTGCCAGTCTGGTTACACGAGTAAACACCTGTTGCAGGGGCATCAGTGATTTAAGTTCGTTACAGTTTCGGATGACCGCACGAAAATCATAGAATTAGGCCCAACCGAAACTTCGTCGTAGAAAAGATGCTAGAGCTACAGCTGCTGCACGAGCTTCAGAGAATGAAGGTGTTGTGGATTCCGGGTGAGGAACCGCACAAAATAATGAACAACAAAAAAGATATGGAGATCGAAAAGTAGGTTATGTTGAACGTAATATACAAACTTGAACGCAGGTTAGTAAATCCAGGAATACTATTAGTAGAAATAAATATATACAAGTCTTGAAGTGAAGCTGTTGGAAATATTATATCCGTGTATATCATTCTAGCTGAGTGGAGCTCAGGGCTAGTATGACTTCTGATACGTTAATCTCTGGGTAACTTCCGTATCTTACGTATCAGTCCGGTACTCTCCGATAACTCCCACGGATGTCTACGATTACTCTCTCCTGCTAACTGAAACGGTATATACCCACCTTCCCACTTAAGGCGAGATGTGACACAAGGTCTTTTTAATATGGGTCTTCCCGGCCAAATAGCCAGGTCAAAGATATTTGTCTATCTTTCCCCAGTCGTGATTCTACCCTTCGGCGGAACCACGTCTGGGTTAGTGCTTTCCGAAGGCAGAGAGCGGTCTCCACCCGAAGGCAGAGGGCGCTCTCCACCCGAAGGCAGAGGGCTGACAGTGTCATAGTATCAGAGGCAAATGCCGACTGCTAACTGCAACGGTATTTACCAACCATCCCACGCAAGGTTAGATGTGACACAAGGTCATTTTATAGTGGGTCTTCCCGGCCATATAGCCGGGCCAAAAAATATCTGTCTATTTTTACCGAGTCGTGATTCTACCCTTCGGTGGAACCACGACTGGGTTAGTGCTCTCTGCTCGGAAGCAGTGAGCGCCCTCTACCCGAGAGCAGAGAGCTGACAGTGCCGCAGTTGGCAGAGGCAAATGCCAACTGCTAACTGCAACTCTCTCTATGGCAGGATTATATGTACACTAAGTCGAGTCGATTATCATATACAAAAGGAGGAGATCCCACAAGAGAAGGCCAACGGGAACGTCGTCGTAGAAGAGACGATACAGCTACCACAACAGCAAAAGAATCGGAAACAGAAGTGAACAAATCATTTCGACTTGTGAGTCTGTTACAGTATCTAGCCAATAAACGATGTTCAAATTAGTATGTCCACAATTTGTCAAAGTTGGCAAAGTAAAAAGTGATCGGGCAAACCAGCCGGAATGTGCTGTTCTTATAGTAAGGTTAAATTTCCACTTTCAACGGACCCACCACAATCACTAAGGCTTCTTCTCACCGGTACTCATTCTTTTTTCAAGCAGCTTCCTCAAAGTTATCTGACAGTACAATTGAGCCTTTCAGATGACCACTTTCGTTTTCAGTTACCATTATGAATGTGGTTTTATGCCTACTTTCAAGGTTCAGTGACAGGTGTACTGTCATCGGATCACTACAGCCCGTAGAAAATTTCAACATTTTTTAACTTTTACCTTATTATCATCCTCATCATCACCCGTTACACCCAACGGTGTTTTAAAGGCAGTATTTGCTGCTTCCGTAACGAGCTGTTTTTATGGGACAGGTTTGTTAGCCCTGCGTCCAACCCCCAAACATGGAGAAAGGTATTTTATGGGGCTCCCAGTGAGAATCGAACTCACTACTCAATTGTAATGATTCTTGCGAGACAAGCTTGCTAACCATTACACCTCCTGGAGGTGACCTTACCTTATCATATGCCATAACCATTTCACGTTTTCTGCAAGATGCCGACCTCTCCGACGTTGCAGAGACAATGTATCTACTTCTTCTGCGTCACAGGGTCATCGTATCACATTAGCGGCTTACGCAACGCCCGTCACCTTTCTTCCAATTGTACATACATCATTCCCGCTTATTAGAAAAATTGACCAAACACAAAAACCAACGCACTTGACCTTACAATTTAAACATAACCACTAAAAATCCCTGAGCAACGCCGGGAAATTCTGCCAGTACGTCATAAATATGGCGTTTGTTTAGATATAGAAAATACTTATTGCCCCTATTTAAGCAAAGAAGAGCTTGGTCAGTACCACATGATTATATCAGGTGCTGTTTGACTGAACGTGCCGGTGGCAAGTAACGTTTCTAAATTGGAGAGCCGAGTTCTAATTCCAGTCGGTTTAGTTATATTCACATACACTACCGGCCATAATTATTACGTCATTCCAGTTTTTTCAAAAGAAATGATGTATACCATACATGATGTATATCATAAATGTTTACTAATAGAATCCAATTTTAGTTCTACATACACACGCAGAAAGAAAGAAAAATACTGGATTTTAAAATTAAATACACACAAGCTAGGGTTAAATAGGGACTTAGGTGTGTTGAATCTTTACAAATATTTCAATAGCTAAAAATTTTTTTTCAGATAGTCCAAGAAATTTTTATCTAAAACAAACAGACTTTCTCTACGGACATGCCGCATGTTGTGAACAAACACACCACGTGATGTAAACAAAAAATATTCGGACGCTATCGTGAAATACGTTTCTAATTCAAATTTAAAAATCACTTGTTTCTGATGAAGGACCGAGGGCGGTCTGAAATATAAAATATAATAAAAAATAAACAAATACTGTTCAAAAAAGTACATTTTTAAATTCAAAACTTTTTATTGATATTCTTTCCGATACTATTTTTAGTAATTATGAAAATAGAATGTTTTTTTACAAGACAAAGATTAACTCGTTTGAATCGTCCTGCATTTTCTTCATTCTTTCATTGATGAAACTGAAATATAGGTAATTATTAAATATTTACAAATTCATTAGATGCACATGTTATTGTGCTGTATTAACATAAGAACCATTCTGTTTTCATGTACAATTATTCACTTGGCAATAAATACTAAACGATAACATGAAATACATCACTTTTTAAAACATTGGGGTGGCCTAATATTTATGGCCGGTAGTGTAGGTGCAACATTTTTTTTATCATTTCACACCAAGCAAAACAATAACGTGTATTAGAATGCACGAGAAAAGCACTATTAAACAGAAGTTATTTTCAAAACAAACCTTAAATGTAGCACAAGAGTATAGCGGGCTCCGTGAGGATCGAACTCACTACCTTATTGTACTGATGTTAGCGAGACATACTTGTTAGCCATTACACCATATCGAGGTGCTAGCAAGAGAGTAAATAAGGTAAATTTTTAAGCGCAGCTTAGATGTGCCATACGACCATAAGTATGGAGCACCCAGTGAGAAACTAACTCGCTATTCATTTCTAACTTAACGAGACATGCTTGCTAACCGTTACATTACGAGGTGCCCAAACAGTACTAAAGATAGCGAACAATGGATGTACAGGAATTTAGAAAAGAGAAGATAACGGTTGACATTGAATTTAAATTTAAATGATGTTTTTTTTTTACGAAAAAGACCAAGGATACAAAGAAGTAATCAAAGAAGAAAAGACAGGAACAAGAAAGAAGGAAAGAAATTAAACAAACAAGAAAAGAAAATAAGAAAGAAAAATAAAGAAAGAACGAGCGAAACAAGAGACAAAAAAGGAGGAAAGAAACGTAAAAAGGAAGCAACTAAAGAAAGATGCAAAGAAAAAAAAAACTAAGAAAGAAAAAAAACAGAAAAAGGATGGAAGGAAGGAAAATAAAATCGAAATTAATGAAAAAAGAAAATAACAAACAAATAAAAAAAACGCTAGAAGTAAGAATGATTTGATTTTGTGTAAGTAACCTAGGATTATCATTAAATCTATTAGACAAATGGATTTTCTTTCATTACTTTCTGTGTCAGACAACCAAGGATATAGAACCCAATCTGTTCTACTATTTAACCCATAAGAGATGGATTAATACTTTTTTCAAGGTTATTTGCGAATGCAACAAATTCAAATGCAGTGGATATCGGCTCGGAACAAAAAATGAGGTGCCGTGTTCGAAATCCAGTAAACTTCGTCGTATTCACATACGTGCAAATACACTTGGGAAATGTATTAATCTGTCTCTTCAATCCAACTATGAGTTAAATAGTAGAACAGTATTTCTTCTATAGTCTTGTTTGGCAATTATTCTACAAGAAATAATAGTAACCTACTGTGGGAAAAATCTTCTGACAAGCAGTCATGTCTCTTTTGAGACATGATCGCCGAAGCGTGTATCACAGATGGCACTTAACTGACTGACTATTAAGGTTGATGTATTACCTTTAATTCTTCAATTGATGACGTATTAGTCTGAAAATTATACCCCAAACGTTAGCAAAGTTAAATCAGTGTCTTTTTTTTTGTGATTTGAAATATATCTTTCCGTTCAGCTTTCCTGTATATGGAAATCATTACGAGTGGAGTTTTCCACGAGATCGCATATTCTTGAGCATCACACCGAAAATCGACTTCAGATGTAAAATTGCCAATGTATTTAGCCCTATACTGTAGATATTACACTACGTTTCCACAAGGCGAAAACTCATTCGACGAAACGGAATCGTAAATGAAAAATAAGGAAATTTGGTTACAGAACAAAAAAAGGCAGTACAAAATACACACACACACACACACACACACACACACACACACACACAATAAATAAATAAATAAATAAAACAGATAAAGAACATTCTGGGAGATAAATGAAAAGTTCTTGGTCTAAGTTGGTGGAAATGTAGTTCTTACTTTGCTAAATCTCATCAAAGGTCCCTGTCATATGTTCGCCATATAGCGATGCTGACTTTGACAACGAGCGAAAGACAGTCGGGCGAGTTAACATTATTAAAAGCATTAAGCAGAAGGAGGTAGCACAATTTTAGACTCCCTGTTCGGTTTCTCTTTGCAGTTGCGTCTACATTGGAGCGCTGATTTGATTTTGTGTAAGTAGCCTGGGATTATCTTGTCTGAAAATGGAATAAGTGAAAAAAGACGACAAAACCAGCAAACAAGAGAAGGAAATATAATAATCAAAGGTTCGATAAGAATAGAAGGCGGGAAAGTCACCGAAGAAACTGTGGAAAAAGAATGAAGATAGCAAAAAAAAAAAAAAATGGTGGGGAATGATGTGAACAAATGAAAGGTAATAGTTAAAATGTAAGAAAAAGGTTCAGTTAACGTTAAAAAGAAAAGAAGAAAGAAAGAAAGAAAGAAAGGAAGGAAGGAAGGAAGGAAGGAAAAAAGAAAGACAGAAAGGATTGAAGAAAGAAAGAAAGAAAGAAAGAAAGAAAGAGAGAAAGAAGACAGAACCAAAAAGAAAAAATGCAACAAAGAAATAATAAAAAATAATAGTAAAAAGTAAAGAAAAAGAAAGGCAAGAAATAAAGAAGAAAAGAAACGAAATAAAATAGAAAAGAAAGAAAAAGAATGATCTAGGAGAGTAAAAAATAACAAAAAAAGAAAAAAAGAAAAAAGAAAAAAGAAAGTAAGAAAGAAGAAGGAAATAAAGGATCAAATAAAAAACAAAAGAAAGAATTAAATAAAAGAAAGAATGCGGAGAACAAAGAAAAGAAAGAAAAAGAAGCAGAGTAAAAAAAGAAAAAGAGAATTAAAGAAAGAAAAATGTAAGAAAGAAACAAAAAGGTAAATAAATAATTTAAATAGTAGGAACCAAAGAAAATAAAAATAAAACAGAAAGAGAAACAAAAAAGAAACAAGAATGAACATAAAGCAAAAAATTAGAAAAAAAAAGGAATGAGAAAAGGAAGAAAGAATGAATCAATGGAAGAATATAAGAAAGAAACTAAGATCACAGGAAAATAAAAGAATTAATAAAAAAGGAAAAGGCGATAAACAAGGAGAAAAAGAATGAAAAAAAAAAAGGAAAACAAATGACGAAAAAGACCAAGGATTCAAAGAAGTAATCAAAGAAAAGACAGGAACAAAAAAGAAGGGAAAAAATTAAACAAACAAGAAAAGAAATTATGAACGAAAGATAAATAAAGAACGAGCGAAACAAGAGAAAATAAATAAAAAATAAAATATATAGAGACAATAAAAGGAGGAAAGAAACGTAAAAAGAAGCAACCAAAGAAAGATTCAAAGAACAAAAAAAAAAGAAGCAAAGAAAAAAAGAAACTAAAAAAAATAAAAACAGAAAAAGGACGGAAAGAAGGAAAATAAAGTCGAAAGTAATGAAAAAAAGAAAGTAACAAAGAAATTAAAAAAGAAGGGTAGAAGTAAGAAAAAAGAAAATAAAAAGAGAAAAAGAAAGAAGGAATGAAAAAGAAAAAAAAACAATAGTAAGAAAGAATCAAAGCTGGAAAGAAATAAAGAATTAAAGAAAAGAAAAGGAAAAGAAAGAATATAAAAAAAAATGAAATAGAGAAGTATGTAAAGAAAGAAAAAAGAAAGAAATGTATTGTGAAAAACTGTGTTTATCATACCAAGTATAAGCGCATGACAGAAAACGAAACTGCTATCTGTCAAGCATCCCAGGCAACCTCTCCTGCCCCACATAAGTATGGGCCAAGTACCTGAAAGCAATATTTGCGCCTCCTCGGCCTTACCCTATTTTCCGACCTCAAGTGGAATCATTACATTGATTCAATTGCTAAATCCACTGCTAGGAAGTTTGGGTCACTGTGTCGGGCCAGGAAGTTTTTTTCCGCCTGAATCCATCTTGCACATATACAAATCAACTATCCGTCCGTACATAGAATACTGCTGTCATATATGAGTCAGGCGCCCCTGCTGTTCACCCCAGTGTTCTCGACAGGCTGCAAAGAAGAATCTGTAACGTGATAGGTCCCGACTTGGCAGCTCGACTCCACTTTCTCACCGGCGGAATGTGGCCTTCCTCTGTCTATTCTACAAATATATTCATGGTTTCTGCTCTGAGGAACTTAAGTCACTGGTGCCCCAGTCATTAGAATATACTCAGACCAGACTGGCAACAAGGCCACTTACAGTTAGATCAACCAACTGCAGCCGTCAATTCTACTCCGTCAGCTTCTTTTCTTGCAATTCTCGCCTGTGGAACTCTTTTTCGTATAGTTGCTTTCCTGACGGCTATAACCTCCGGAGATTTAAATACAAAGTCAATTCCCATCTCTTATCCACTTGACTCCAGTTCTTTCTATATCACCCTGTATATCTTGTTCTATCTTGTTCTTTTCCTTTCTCTCTGCCTTTGCAACTGTCAGGAATTTAAATGCAATGTCAATACCTATCTCTTTTCCACTGGACTCCAGTTCTTTCTACATCGCCCTGTATATCTTGTTCTATCTTGTTCTTTTCCTTTATCTCTGCCTTTGCAACTGTCAAGAATTTAAATGCAATGTCAATTCCCATCTCTTATTTACTTGACTCCAGTTCTTTCTACATCGCCCTGTATATTTTGTTCTATCTTGTTCTTTTCCTTTCTCTCTGCCTTTGCAACTGTCAAGAATTTTAATGCAATGTCAATTCCCGTCTCTTATCCACTTGACTCCAGTTCTTTCTACATCACCCTGTATTTCTTGTTCTATCTTGTTCTTTTCCTTTCTCTCTGCCTTTGCAACTGTCAAGAATTTTAATGCAATGTCAATTCCCATCTCTTATCCACTTGACTCTAGTTCTTTCTACATCACCCTGTATTTCTTGTTCTATCTTGTTCTTTTCCTTTCTCTCTGCCTTTGCGACTGTCAGGAATTTAAATGCAATGTCAATTCCCATCTCTTATCCACTTGACTCCAGTTCTTTCTACATCACCCTGTATTTCTTGTTCTATCTTGTTCTTTTCCTTTCTCTCTGCCTTTGCAACTGTCAAGAATTTTAATGCAATGTCAATTCCCATCACCTATCCACTTGACTCCAGTTCTTTCTACATCCCACCGTATATCTTATTTTTTCCTTTCTCTCTTTCATCGCGACTCTCTTCACACCTGTGTTTCCATCATTCTCTTGCCCTTTCTCTGACACCCACTGTAACTGGTCCGTCTTTCTCTTCACTGTCCTCTTGTCTAAACTTTTACTCTTATGTAGCCCCTTGCGCATTAGTGGCGGTACCACCTTGTTTTGGGTGGAACGATTAAAAAAAAATATATATATGCAAGTCAGGATCGGTTAAATTGCAGATCCTTCTTTAGATTTAGTCAAGAACACCGACAATATTAGCAGGATCACCCGACCAAATATGGAAATTATATTCAATGCTCAGACGAATGGTAAATTTTTAAAAGAAAAAGATCTCTGCGTCCTTTTTCGCTACGCACACCGGTTAATACTTTTCACTATATACACCGGTTAGCACAATATGAAGTTGATATCTTTTCTAGCAGAACTTCTTTATTGTAATGAACCTTCCCTGTCATAATTACAGTAACACCAAGCACTTATATATATATATATACCGTTTTACACACTATATATGAATTTATTCGAACAACAAGATTAGTATTAGCAAATAGGTCCCACCTTTTCACTGCGAAACCAATAAATTTTAAACGCAAATTCTACTCCAGCAGCTTCTTTCTCGCACTTCCCGCCTGTGGAATTCCCTTCCGTTTACTTGCTTTTCTGACGGCTACAATCTCCAGAAATTTAAATGCAATGTCAATTCCCATCTCTTATCCACTTGACTCCAGTTCTTTCTACATCCCACCATATATCTTATTTTTCCTTTCTCTCTTTCATCGCGACTCTCTTCACACATGTGTTTCCATCATTCTCTTGCCTGACACCCCCTGTGACTGGTCCGTCTTTCTCTTCACTCTCCTCTTGTCTAAACTTTTGCACTTATGTAGCCCCCTGCGCATCAGTGGCAGTACCGCTTTGCTTGTGGCGAAACGATTAAAAAAAAAAAACAGAAAAAACTTTTAGGATGTAAAATCCAGATACTTACGAAGGATGGGACCTAAGTCTAATTCCAGCACACCAGTCATCTCTCGACACACTTCAAAATCATACCTATTTACAATAAAAATAATATCAGTAATAGAATTAAAGCAACACACACACGAGCACATATATACCCCTAAATTTTTCGTCAATCATAGAATTTACCACAATCCTAATAACGTACATTTAATCCTCTACGTCCCGAAGGAACACGGCTTATAGAAGAAGAAGAACCAGCAAACATCCCAATAAATTTTCTCAGGACCAACTAGAATCAGGATATACACACACAGGAACACATTTTTCCATATTTCTTCCACTACCATCTTTAGTGTTACTACTTCACAGACAGGCGTTATGGTGCTGTTGATATCGACTCAAAACAAGAAACCGAAGAGCCGAGTTCAAATTCTATCTGAATTTGTTGCATTCGCAAATAACCTTGAAAAAAGTATTAATCCATCTCTTATAAATCCCGCTATGGGTTAAATAGTAGAACAGATTGGGTTCTATATCCTTGGTTGTCTACTACAGAAAGTAATGAAAGAAAATCTTCTGCCCATTTATTCATGTATTTGTAGAGACATGTCCGACCAACGTGTATCACTTCTGACTATTGAAACTTGACAGTCACAAAAATGCCCTGGTCCTGGGTATAACGGTAAACCTCATACTGCAGCAGAGCCTCTGATTGGGAGGTTGTGAGAAGCATGGAACCCCCTGTTAATCGCTGTTGTTCCAATTTCCACACTGACCCGTAGTGGTAGCAGCCGTTAGGGTCCCAGCTATGGGAAAATAGCTAATTCACAAACTGGGTTCAAAACAATTTGAAAGTATAAAAATAGACTTTTATAAAAAATATATGCATAAAAATAAACTTTTATAGAAAAATATACATTTTTGAAGGAAGAATATTGCCAAAAATACATTTTTTGAAAGAAAAAAATATTACCAGCAATACTTTTTTTAATACAATACTAGAAAACATCTTCGGTTTTCTAAATTAAAAAACAAAAATAAAAAAAAATGTTTTTCATCAAAATGTGACTACATCAACCTTCTCACTACAACCGAACATTAAAAAATACCTTAAAACCCCACCTTTTTGTTATTACATAAGCTACAGAGGTTTATATGCCGTTAAACAAAACTCAAACTTAAAGCTCAAACAAAAATACCCACAAGACCACACGCACACACACACACATACACATACACACTAACGTCAAAACACAAAGACACGTGGCATCTCCCTGATTCATACAAAACATACCCAGAACTCAAATTACTGGAAACTCTTTTCTATAGTTCATTAAAAAAAATCGGATAAAGCTTAAATAAATTTAAACAAATATATATATATATATATAGTTATGTATCAAATGTACATTGCGACATGGAAATTTCTATGTTTCGAGATAGGCTTTTAATCATCAGGCAATGTTGATGTAGTTGTGCCTATTATTTACATTTAAATGATAAAATCTTTTAGTCAATGAGTACGTATTCTTCGGGGTCAAACCCCAAAGTGAATCTCCATTCTGATTAGACACAAAAAACACAAACATACATTCAGAGCAAACCAAAAGACTTTATCATTTAAATGTAAATCGTCTACACAACTACATCAACATTGCCTGATGATGAGAACCTATCTCGAAACATAGAAATTTCCATGTCGCAATGTACATTTGATACATAAATATATAATTATATTAAGCTCTATAATACTCATTATATTGAGCACTGTTTATAATAAAAAAAAAGCCAGAGGAGTCAAAATAAAAAAAATCTCGAGTCCTCTTGACCTGGAAATATATATATATATATACACTCCCGATCACAAGACCACTTAAAAATCTTTAAAAAGAATTTTTTTTTTTTGTGGATAGATTTTAAACTCCTCCCACTTAAGGTTACCAATACTACAATCTAAAAGGTTATGGAAACAAAAAGCTACATTCCCAACATTTTATTTAGAAATTTACATTTTTATAAAATTTACACATGATCAAAATTATAAGACCAGAGACAAAAATTCTGCGAAATTGTACAAAAAGTGTATGAAAACATTCAACAACCAAATTTAATAATGAAGTCTACCTCCACTGCTTTTGATGACTTCAAACATTCTGTCGGGCATGCTAGAAATAAGCGTTTCCTTTAAGATGCGGGGGATGTTGCTCCAGCTTCTGAAGATGGCTTCACAAAGTTAATTTTTTGTTGAATATTGTTTGCCATTTCGATAAACATCTCTTGTCATCCATCCCCAAACATTTTCAATTGGGTTCAAGTCCGGTGAGCATGCAGGATGTCCCAAGGTCAAGGTCCGTCTTGCAGCATGGATTGCAGCATTATCCTGTTGGAATAACCATCCATCCCCACACAAACGATGGCCCTACGACATCAAAGATGCTTTTTGTAGCATGTTAACACAACCAGCCGCTCTCTGACGACCCTGCATCACATGGAGCTCCATCGTTCCTCTGTAAGAAAAGGCACCCTATACCATTAGGGACCCTCCACCACTATGACGTGCGGAGAAAATTTCAGGAGGCATGTTTTTGTTATACCAATATCGTTGGAAGCCATCAGGACCATCGAGATTGAATTTTTTCTCATCAGAAACAGAACATTCTTCCACTTCTCAACGTCCCATGTTTGGTATTCACGACCAAACTTTAAGCAGTCCAACTTGTGACGTGGAAGCAGCCGAGGAATTTGTTTAAGCTTTTTATTTACCATGTCTTTTTGTCTTAAGTGTCGTCTGATGGTTACGGGACTGCAATCAGCATCTGTGACTGCCTTAATTTGACTAGAAGAAAGTCCCTCCTCTTTCATAACAAGCCGTTTTATTCTCCTACTCCATGCAGGAGAAATTTTTTGGGGCCTACCAGAGGATTTTGCTTTTCCATAATTCTCACTGTTCTTAAGAAAGTTGCAAATCACAGTTTTACTGCGATTTACCTTAGCTGCGATCGGCCGCTGTGACAAATCTTGCTTATGGGATTCTAGAATTCGAGAACGCTCAACTTTGGTAAGTTTGCTTGCTTTAAGCATGGTAACACCTTTACGCAGTGATTGCTAATCTCTAACTGAACTAAAAACATTGGAATTGCCATAGATCTAACAATTTATACCCCTGGTCTTATAATTTTGATCATGTGTAAATTGCCTCATTTTATAAAAAATTAAATTTCTAAATAAAATGTTTGGAATGTAGCTTTTTGTTTCCATAACCTTTTAGATTGTAGTATTGGTAACCTTAAGTGGTAGGAGTTTAAAATCTATCCATAAAAAAAAAAAAAATTCTTTTTAAAGATTTTTAAGTGGTCTTAAATTTGATCAGGAGTATATATATATATATATATATATATATATAGTGTATTGAGAGTTACAATTTATATGTTAGAAGACATAATGAGGATAAAATATAAAAAGAAAAGAAAACAACCGGTTTCACTCCCGATTATTAAAGTTTTTTATCGGGAGAACTTACCGTAAAATGTAAGAGTTGTAAAAAATGAAATGGTCATTGATGTGAAAGGGGAAATGAACTGCTAGAGACTGATCACAGCAAGACACAGCAAAACACTCCCGCTGTTTGCACAACGATGATCTGCAAGATCTGATGTTAACAGATCCTAGCACCGTCAAATAAAAAAGTGAAGACCATACCATCGTCGTGCCAACAGCTAGTGTGCTTGCTGGACCTTGCTGTGATCGGTATTTAGCAATTTATTCCCCTTCCCATCATGGACCAGTTCATTTTTTACAACTTTAAGTTCTTTTACGTTATGTTCTCCCAATAATAATATAAAAAAAAACTTAAGCAGAAGCGAAACTAGTTGTTTTCTTTTCTTTTTCTATTTTATTTTCATTTTATCCTCTAACATATATATATATATATATATATGTGTGTGTGTGTGTGTGAGTGTGTGTATGTATGTATGTGTGTGTGTGTGTGTGTGTGTGTGTGTGTGTGTGTGTGTGTAAAATAAAATATAAAATAGAATAAACAACACTTTTTTCAAAAGATTTTTGAAAAAGTGTTGTTGCTGACGATATGTGAAATCTCTCCTAGGTATTTCATGTTGAAATGATCATACAACTACAATTTTGAACATTGAAAACTTATCTTATTTTATATATATATATATATATATATAAAATAAGTTTTCAATTATTTTTTCTTACATCTCTATCTAAAAGTAAAATCTTAAAAATAGACGTTAATTGCAAATCAAAATTTTTTTGTGACGTAAATTTCTTAGTTCTTAACCGTTTTTTTGTTTTTTTCATTTTTGAAAAAGTGTATGTTGCTGACGATATGTAAAATCTCTCTTAGAGATTTCATGTTGAAATGATCATACAACAACAATTTTGAACATTGACAACTTATTTTATTTTATATTAGCTCTGTAATTTTAATTACATTGAACTCTCCACCTGTATCATTTTTTAATATTAAAATTTTAATATTCATTAGGATCAGGTTTTTGGGATTTACCTTCCTACTTTCCGTTTGGATTAAAGTTATTTTGAAAAAAAAAATATTTATATATATTTCTCCTAAAAAATTTGGTTTATTTCATCTTAATAGATCTTTACTGTTGAGTATTTAAAATAATATCTCCAGTTCTTTACAGCCCCTTTTCACTTAAGTTGTAGGTTTTTTCGTTCCGGTTCTGTGTTTTTTATTTCGACCTAAGTGAAAAATAATCTATTTGGTTTAGTAATAATATAATTTTGAATTTAATTTGATTTAACAATAATATTAATTATTCTAAACCATTTTAGATAGTGTTTTCATCCTTTCTAATCAGCAATATAACACGAGATTAATTAAATTTAACATACGCACACATAAATTTATATATAGATAGATAAATTTTTATAGTCATCCGAAGACAGATCTGTTTTGCTGTATCAAAGTTCATCAGTACGGTTAGACATCCGATTGCTTTTACCCAGGATTGAAACCGTCAGTCGGCGATTCTACCTCTGAGCTATTGGTGCTTGGTAGAAGAAGGCATCATTTTACCGTGTTATGTACAATGTACACGCATTATAAAATGATTTTTATTTCATCCAATTTTAAATTTATTTATATCTGATTATTACTTAAGTATTGATGCCATCTTGGATTTATTTCCAGTTTAATTTTCTATAATGAATATAAATTCATTATAGGAAATTACATATTCTTTATAATAGTTTTTCTTCTCCTTAGTCATAATGTACTTGTATTATAGATTATTTTCCGGTTTTATTTTTTTAAATCCTAATATCTTTCGATTTCTAACGTAAATTATTTGATGGTAACATTAATCAATCCTTGTTTAGGATTGAAACGGAAAAAATTTGGAAAATATTTGAAAAGGCCGGGCGAAGTTCGATCTCATCTTTTTACACGTTCTTATTTTGTTTTAATGTATCTATCTCTCCTTCCCCACCTCAATTTGCCGACGTTCTCTTCTGTCTGCCAATCAGATACCAGTTTTCCTTCCTTTTTGTCCTTTTCTCTTTCACCTCCTTCTTTTTCTTTCTTCCTTTTCCTTTTCTTTTCGTTACCCTAACTTTCGCTGTATTTCACACATACACACACTCAGACAAATGATTGTATTTCACCATCATGATTAAGATCGTCGATGATGCGAGTTTCTCTTGTTCAAATGGCCATGTGATCTTGGAAAGTTTGAATTTTTATATGTTTGGGTCTGTAAATAAACACTTTTAATTATATTAAGCTTTTTGACTGGATCAATTTCATTGTTTAACTTTTGATAATTAATATTCATATGATCTTCTTTTGGCTTTTACCATCAAGCCGTATCATTCTGAATTTATACATATATATATATATATAGTCAACCGTAGGTTTTTTTCGTTTCGGTTCTATATTTTTTATTTTGACCTAAGTGAAAATTAATCTATTTGGTTTAGTAATAATATAATTTTGAATTTAATTTGATTTAACAATATATTCATTATTCTAAATCACTTTAGATAGTGTTTTCATCCATTCTAATCAGCAATATAACTTTAGATTAATTATATTTAACATACATACATACACAAAGATTTATATATAGATAGAAAGATTTTTATAGTCATTAGCAGACAGATATGTTTTGCTGTATCACAGTTCATCAGTACGGTAAGACATCCGATTGCTTTTTACCCAGGAGTGAAGCCCGACCGAATTGGCGTCAGTCGGTGATTCTACCTCTGAGCTATGGGCGCTCGGTAGAAGGAGGCAGACTTTTTAGCGTGTATATTATCATTACACATAGCTTAGAGTGTTTTAATTCATTGCTGAGTGAACGATGTGTAAATTTCAGAGTAGCTACTGTTTTTTTCAAAGTCTAACATTCTTCCAGAGTGCTCAGTCAGGGTGCGAGAGCGTATATATATATATATATATATATATATATATATGAGAAGGAAAAAACTGGGCTGTAATCTGAAATAATGCACTAAAGAAGAGTAATGTCTAAGTCAGCTAGGAATAAATTATTATGAAGACCAATAAAAGAAAAAAAAAGACTAAAAAGGAACAAACCATCAAAATAAAAACCCAGAAACTAAAAAATATGGAAGAAAAGACTGACAAGTATCACTGCTGCATAATCTTTGACAAATACACGTTTGTTAGAAAATATCGCCTTCGAGATGAAATACATCAAAACTAAATGCTACTTATGTGTAAAGCATTCAATTATCTGGGTATGAAGCTTTTCGGAATATCTATCTATCTATCTATCTATCTATCTATCTATCTATCTATCTATCTATCTATCTATTTCAATCTTCCACTGTCTATCTATCTATCTAATTCTGTTCATATGAATCAATCTATCTATCTATCTATCTATCTATCTATCTATCTATCTATCTATCTATCTAGCTCAGTCTGTTTAATATCTAAATTCTTTTATATTTATTTAAATCTGTGTTTTCTTTTTGTCAATTTTTTGATTTAAATGTTTAATTCTGTTTAGATATCAGTCAGTTCACATTTTATTCTCTTTCCTCTCATTCATCCTTCTCTCTCTCTCTCTCTCTCTCTCTCTATATATATATATATATATATATATATATATATATATATCATCATGCGGTGAAGATATGCAAGGATCCAAATACAGTGGTAAGATAACCCTCTAAGAGAGCTCTAAATATATATGTATATCAATTCATATAGAGCAAATATAAGAAAAATTAAGGCAGCCACGTTATTTCATGCTAAATCAGAAGTATGGGCCTATTTCAGGCGAACCATCATCAGCTTCCGTCTTTATTGTACAAAAGATTTTATTCGTGTAAAATCTTTTGTACAATAAAGACGGAAGCTGATGATTGTTCGCCTGAAATAGGTCCATACTTCCGATTTACCATGAAATAACGTGTCTGCCTTAATTTTTCATATATATATATATATATATATATATATATATATATATATATATATACAACTCTGAGTCGTACACCACAGACATTAAACTGTTCTTTATTAAAATGCCACTAACCTCGCTAGGCAGACCTTGAATTTTTTACTCTTAATTTCTTACTCATTTAGTAGACATCTACACAACAGGATTCTCCACTTGATCATTTCATTACCGCCACATGGACTCGTGTCTTGTTATGCAGCTCTGTCTTGGAATCTCTGTTTTTGCGGTAGTGTCTTTGGAATTCTCTTTCTGATCTTCAATCAGTCAAACCTCTGATTGGGATTCGTTTCATGACTTCCTTCACCACGCCTCTTGGAATGATATTTTAAATCTTTTTGTTCCTAAAAGTATCCCTGAGGTTTTTTCCTTTGTGAAAACCAGCATCAAAGCTTTGGTTTCAGTACGGAAATACCAAGTGAAACAAAGGTAATCTTTTTCGTGTTCACCTGACTGCCAAGCCGCTATAGCCCGCAGTAATAACTTCTTCCTGCTATTCCAATGCAGCAGATCTGTTACTATTTTATGTTTTTTTATTGCACTTATGGTGTACAAGGTTTTCTTAAAGATGCTTAGTCACTGTTTCTGAAAGAATGAGACACCGTATAGCCTCTCACAAGTTTGGTTCTAGAGAATACTCTCGTCTCTGAAGAATTGCAAATAATCTAAAGAGATTTGTTAGGAAGTTCTCTCCGAGCTTCACTCTCTGAATTTCTCCTTAGAGAGAAGGATTAACTGAGTGATATTCGCATAAGACCGTCACTGGTTTCATATATGTTTTAATTCAGATCTCCACAAAGAACGGTATCCCTGCCTTGCCATACTAAAACTTGATCGTAAGCTGGTTCCTGTTCTATCCAAACTTAAACTAGTTCGAAGTCTTCTTCTGCAGTTCCTGCTTTTCAGAACCCTGCACAATCCTCAAATTATAGCCCCATTAGTGTCATTAGTGTCTCGGATGTGCGTTGGGGTGCAGTGAATACCGACTTGGAACGACAAATCGGGGAGCCTTATTTGAATTCCAGTTGAATTCCTAGCATTTACTTACGCACAAATACCCTTGGGAAAGGTATTAACCCATCTCTTCTATCCAGTTATTGGTTAAATAAAAGGACAGATTGAGTTCCATAGTTTGGGCTGGTAACCAGTCTCCCGCAGAAAACAAGGGCAACCTACTGCGGGATAATCGACTGCCCATTCAATCATGTCTCTTTCGAGATATGATCGTCCAAATCGTGTTTCACGTATGGCACTTAATTGACTGACGTATCTTGGAAATCGCCACTCATCAAGGTTCTAACCAGATTCGACGTTGCCTAACTTCGGTGATTATACGGGAACCGGTGATTTAACGTGATGCGGCCGGAAGCCATTTGAAACCGTATGAACATATCAAAATTAATTACGTATATATACACCTATGTATATAAAAATAGCACAGTGTATTTTGCAAAAAAAAAAAAACATTCGACCAGAGTATTGGGTTATTTTTGTTAAATTTTAAAAAAGCATTGTGGGTTTTATAAAACCAAAACATTTTAATGGTATTTTTAATCATTCAAAGCAATAAAGACACTAAGAAGCAAGAGAATTACTGAATGTGTGTGTGTACCCGTTACCTATAGACTCCGAAACGGCTGAACCGATTTTCTTGAAAATTTACACAGTTGATACTATAAGCGTCTGCGAGTGTTTTAGCTAGGGTTTGTATCGAGGTATCCCCGATAAATATCGAAAATCAATAATCAAAAAATCGGGTTATAGAAGGAGTGGCCTTAAACACACACACACACACAGACAAAGTTCCATTTATAAATAAGTTTAGATAATAGTATGTTCTTCTCGCTTATGGAACTCTCTTCCGGTTTCTTGCTCCCCAGTCAAGTTTAATCTTTAAAACTTTAAATGCAATGTCAATCTTTATCTCCTGCCTGCTTAATTATTGTTCTTTTATTATTCTTTCTCTTTAGTAGTGTTTTTTTTATTTTTTGTGGGATATCATGAGCGTGTGTTATTTGAGAAGGTTGATGAGCCTTTAATATATCGACGTTATATTGATGACACCTTCTCGTTATTTAATAACGCTTCTGACGCTGAACGTTAAACTCTTTATATCCCTCTCTTCAGTTTACTATGGAGACAGAGAAGGATGGATGTCTCCCATTTTTGGATGGCTATGTTCAGCGACGGGGCGAGGTCTTCGTGACTTTGGTATATTGCAAACCTACTTTCACTGGTTTGTACACTAATTGGAACTCTTTTGTTCCTAAGTCCCGTAAAATTGGTCTAATAGAAACTTTGGTTCACCGTGCCCTAAATATTTGTTCTCCGGAGTATTTGGCTAGCGAATTAATACGCCTGCAAAATATTTTCGAAGGGAATGGGTACCCAATTAATGTGGTAAAACGGGTTATTGATCGTAAGATCAAACGTTTTAAAGAACCAAAAGTTGAAGGGCCTAGTCGCTGTCCTTTGTACCTTAAATTACCCTGGCTTGGAAGGAAATGTCTAACTGTTACTGATAAAGTTTCGGCTTGTGTTTCGTCTGGTTATTTTTCAGTGCAGTTGCGTGTTGTTTTAAGACAAGACCTGCGTTTCCATCTTTCGTTAAGGATCGGTTGTCCTATTTTGGGAGAACTCTGTTGTTTATAAATTTCAATGCTGTTGCGATGCGGCATATATAGGACGCGGGTTGCGCAACACGTCCTCGCGAATATACGTTCAGGCAGCACTCTTAGAACTATAAGAACAACCCAAGCAGTTCTGGATTCAGCAATTGGCCAACACCTGCTGGACAATCAAGCATGGGCCTCCTCGTATGAGGACAATTGGTTTTCTATTCTGCACAGTGCTCGATCGGCATATCATCTTCGTGTTTTGGAGGCTATTTACCTAAAAATCCAGCAGCCAAGCCTGTGCAGGCAGAAAGAGCAGTTTCTCCGCTCCCTGCAATTACTGGCGAGTTTGTGAGTGTAACATTTTTCTCTTTTATTTCATCTTGTGGAATTATATGTATACACCCCACTTATATTTTAATATATTTCTTTTTCATTAAAGTTTACTTTTAAACGAGTTCCATCTTCTCCCAGTATTGTGAGTATTCCCTTTTGGTCATGTCCTTGTCTATGACCCTTTTATAATTTAAGCCAACGAAGCCCTTGATAAGTGTTGGCCGAAAGGTTCCTCGGGATTTAGGATTATTATGACGTCTATTCTTTTTTTAAAAAAAAAAAAATATATATATATCTTAGTAAGAATTTAGTAAGAACTAATGGAATGACACTCAACAGTTCGTAGCATTTAGTTTTTAACAGCTCTCGATACGTAGTAGAGCAATATTTGTGGTAATATTCTTATTATTGGAGTTTATAATAAAAACATTTCAGATGATCGCCTGATAAGGTGCTGAAGATAGCACCGAAACATGTCAGTTCTTGTGTTGCGAAAAATAGTTTTATTATCAACTGAAATAATAAGAATATTACTACAAATATCTATCTATGTGACTTTCATCTGCCTGTCTGTTTGCCTGCCATTCATCTATCTATCTATCTATCTATCTATCTATCTATCTATCTATCTATCTATCTGTCAGTCTGCCTGCCTTTCCTCTGTCTGTCTGTGAGCCTGCCTTTCATCTATCTATCTATCTATCTATCTATCTATCTATCTATCTATCTATCTATCTATCTGCCTTTCATCTGTCTGTCTGTGAGCCTGCCTTTCATCTATCTATCTATCTATCTATCTATCTATCTATCTATCTATCTATCTATCTATCAGTCTGCCTGCCTTTCATCTGTCTGTCTGTGAGCCTGCATTTCATCTATCTATCTATCTATCTATCTATCTATCTATCTATCTATCTATCATTCTGCCTGCCTTTCACCTGCCTGTCTGTTTGCCTGCCATTCATCTATCTATCTATCTATCTATCTATCTATCTATCTATCTATCTATCTATCTATCTATCTGTCAGTCTGCCTGCCTTTCCTCTGTCTGTCTGTGAGCCTGCCTTTCATCTATCTATCTATCTATCTATCTATCTATCTATCTATCTATCTGTCTGTCTGTCAGTGAGCCTGCCTCTATCTATCTATCTATCTATCTATCTATCTATCTATCTATCTATCTATCTGTCAGTGAGCCTGCCTCATCTATCTATCTATCTATCTATCTATCTATCTATCTATCTATCTATCTATCTGTCTCTGTCAGTGAGCCTGTTTCATCATCTATCTATCTATCTATCTATCTATCTATCTATCTATCTATCTATCTGTCTGTCTGTCAGTGAGCCTGCCTTTCATCTATCTATCTATCTATCTATCTATCTATCTATCTATCTATCTATCTATCTATCTATCTGTCTGTCTGTCAGTGAGCCTGCCTTTCATCTATCTATCTATCTATCTATCTATCTATCTATCTATCTATCTGTCCTGTCTGCCTGCCTTTCATCTGCCTGTCTGTTTGCCTGCCATTCATCTATCTATCTATCTATCTATCTATCTATCTATCTATCTATCTATCTATCAGTCTACCTGCCTTTCATCTGTCTGTCTGTTTGCCTGCCATTCATCATCATCTATCTATCTATCTATCTATCTATCTATCTATCTATCTATCTATCTGTCTGTCTGTCAGTGAGCCTGCCTTTCATCTATCTATCTATCTATCTATCTATCTATCTATCTATCTATCTATCTATCAGTCTGCCCGCCTTTCATCTGCCTGTCTGTTTGCCTGCCATTCATCTATCTATCTATCTATCTATCTATCTATCTATCTATCTATCTATCTATCTTAACTGTAGAAAGAACTAATTGAATAACACTCAACAGTTCGTATCATTTGCTTTTTAACAGCGCTCTATGAGTTTGTATTTGTAGTAATATTATATAATATTAGTAATATTATTATTAGAGTTTATAATAAAAACATATTTTCGCTACACAAGAGTTGTCGTGTTTCGGTGCATTATATATGCAACACCATGTCAGGCGTCCTGAACATATTACATTGAGTAGTGAGTTCGATCCTCACTAGGTATTCTCTACTTTCGTTCTTGCGCTGCATCTAATTGGCTCTTAGAAAATCAACTAACTCTATAAAAAAAACAGATATAGAAAAATATATATTGAGAATACGAGAGAGAGAGGGAGATTGATAGGAGCAAGAGAGTGTGAGAAAGAGAGAAAAAAGAGAAAGACAATTATCGAAATATAGACTCAAAATAATATTTTTGTCGCTCTCGCTTTCTCTATGAACAGAGAAAGAAATATAGAAAAATATATATTGAGAGAATAAAGAGAGAGAGAGAGAGAGAGAGTTGAAGAAGGAGAGAGGAGAGAGAAGAGAGATCGAAAGAAGAAAGGAGAAAGAAGGATGTTTCAATTTTGATGGAATCTATGCATTCGCATCAAATTGTTTTCATTGACAGGACGGACACACAAGAAGGACTTAGTTTACGATTTACCTGCTATCGATCAATTTTCCTTCACTGGGCACTAACGGATGGTTCATTAGAAACACATTCAAATCGCTCTGGCCAGAATACAACGTGTCTGAGAATTCTGTCAGAATTTCAAAGCATTTGCTCCATCAGCTGCCTGAAACTGTCTCCGATTCCATTACCATGACTCCGTCTTACATATTGGAAGCACCTTGGCGTCAAATACAGCAATTGTGAACCAAATGAAGCAAACGAAACACGGAAAAAAAGAAAGACTAAAAAGTTGATTCTTCTTAATTTTATTGTTATTTTGTGACAAATCGTCGACTTTAAAAAAAGACACACCGATTAGAATTTTAAATTCTTTTACCCTTAAACTACGGAATTTATTAATTGATCTTGCAGTGCATATCATCAATTAATGATTTAAAATTCTCTTTTCCAGTGCTCCAGACAATATTCAATATATTTCCCTGCCACTTTTTGTGGTGGGTGGGGACCCAAAATCATCTCTCAGTTGCGTCTCTGTTCTCGAAGACAAAGTGCGGCTCAGTTGTAACTTTGTCCGAGGACATGTATGCAACTGAGCAAAATTATACTGTGAGATGCCCTGTTCCGGGGAACAGTGTTCCGAGGCCTCACCACAACATAGCACCAGAGGGGTGGACCAGGTGCTCGTCACCGGGGTCAGCGCGACCGGCGGTTGCGGGGACTGGGTAACTTTTGTACCTTGGCGTGCTCGTATGCGTCCGGGCTCCCCACATTAAAAACTGACGTGACACATCTCACTCCAGTGGGGGAGTAGGGTAAATAAATACTTCCCTGTTACTTTTTGTGGTGGGTGGAAACCCTAAATCATCTCTCAGTTGCGTCTCTGTCCTCGTAGACAGAGTGCGGCTCAGTGGTAGGGTTAGGGTTACAACAGAGGGGTGTACTAGGTGCTCATCATCGGGGCCAGTAACTTTTGTACCTTGCCCGCTCGTACGCGTCCAGGTTCTCCACATTAAACCCTGAACTTGTATCGCATTAGCTCAGTGGTAGCTCTGTCCGAAGACAGGTATGCAACTGAGAAAAATTATACTGAGATGCCCGGGACCGGGGAACAGTGTCCCGAGGCCGCGCCACCCCATTACAACAGAGGGGTGTACTAGGTGCTCATCATCGGGGCCAGTAACTTTTGTACCTTGCCCGCTCGTACGCGTCCAGGTTCTTCACATTAAACCCTGAACTTGTATCGCATTAGCTTCCTAGTTAGGGGAATAGGTAAATATCTACAGAGAACATTCATTCAAAATCTGCAATCGGCAGATTGGCGGTTTTGATGACCGTGGAACCAACTCTTAATTATTATTGTTCCCAGGTTCAACCTGACACGAGGTAGTACCACCTGTTAGGGTCCCAGCTATGAGCAAATAGTGAAACTCTAAGCAAATGCAAAACAATAATAGTATAGAAATACATTTTTTATAGTAAACATGCCATCAATACATGATTATATGAAAACAAATGTCTAACAATTCATTATGTCTGTCGCTAAGGCATATTACAGCATTCAAAATATATTTAATTAAAGCTAAAGATCTGTTGAAAATGTTTCGATTCCAGCATTAATTAACCCATAGAAGTGTTGATATTCTGCTAAACAATCAACCAACCAATCATCCAATATCAAAAAACATTTTTATATCATTAATTCATATATCCCACAATTTCAAACATCAAACTGTATTCGAAAATATAACTTCAACAAAACGAGAACATATAACCCACTGATTTGGCTAGTTATGTCCACATAAACATCAATATGCACAAAATCTGTGTATCATCTACCATGTATGCAACTGTGTAAGCAAAATAACATATATCAAATTATTATTAATTCAAAACTCTAAGAAAATTGAATTTCGACATTAAATGACCCAAAAGTCTTGGTATACGGTTAAACAAGTCAACTTACCAATCAACGATTAGACTAATTTATTTTTTTAAAAATGGATGTGTTTTTTGTTTTGTTTTGTTTCGTTTTTGTTTTTTGTGCGTTGTGGTTTAATATCGGCTCGGAATAAGAAATTGGAGAACCGAGTTCGAATTCCAGTCGAATTCATTTCATTCATTTACGCGCATATAACCTTCGGGAAAATATTAATTAATCTTATCTCCCTCCACCTCCAGAACTTATTTCTTTTTATAGCATTGGATGGCAACCAGTTTAATGCAGAAAGCAATGGCAACCTACTGCGGGAAAATATTCTTCCCAGTCAGTCATGTCTCTTTCGAGACATGATCACCCAAGCGTGTATCATGTACGACACTAAACTGACTGAATAATGTTTTTAATCAAATTTACTCTATGCAAGGAAGTAAAACCACTGACAAAAGAGGTTATTCAGTGTAAAAGAATAAGAGAAACATTATTAAGGAAACGGATGAATATAAGAGTCATCAGGAAGACAGAAGATAACGATTGAAAGTGCGTTTTGATTTTTGAAGTTCAACGTTGGCTGGAAAGCATAGAGCCGGAAGAGAGTTTCACAGGCGAGAATTGGCATAGAAGAAACTGTTAGCATAGAAATTGCAGTTATATCGATCCAACTCAACTGGAAATTGATTGGACATTTTTAATCTAGTCAGTCAGTTAAGTGCCATATGTGATACACGCTTGGGCGATCATGTCTCGAAAGAGACATGACTGACTGGGCAGAAGATTATCCCGCAGTAGGTTGCCATTGCTATAGAACCCAATCTGTCCTGTTATTTAACCCATAACTGGAGGGAAGAGACGGATTAATACCTTTCCCAAGGGTATTTGCGCGTAAGTGAATGCAAGGAATTCAGCTGGGATTCGAACTCGGCTTTAATCTAGTACTGCACTTAAATTCGTATAGTCTAAATGCCACCGTGAAGAGATCATCCGAACAACTACTACGAAATATTTATAGGGAAGACACAGTAACTAAAGCCAAGAATCCAGGCCAAGACCAATAATATTGTTGATTTTTCTTTGGGATTTTTCAAGAAGGTCAGAGGTGCAATGGATATCGGCTAGGAACTAGGTACCGGGGACCCGAGTTCGAATTCCAGTTGAATTTCTCGTATTTACTTACGCGCAAATACCCTTCGGACAGGTTTTAATCCGTCTCTTTACCCCAGTTGTAGGTCAAATAATAGGGCCCATTGGGTTCTATAGACTTGGCTGGCAAACAATCTACTGCAGAAAGTAATGGTTGGCAACCTACTGTGGGATAAACTTTTGCCCAGTCAGTCTTGTCTCTTTCTAGACACGATCGCCCAAAGCGTGTATCACGTATGGCACCTGAGTGACTGACTATAATAGTTCGAAACAATTTAAAACTTCTACTGGGCATAAAGTAGGTGATCTGTTTTCTATTGTAATGAAGTAATAAACTGATCCCCAACTAAATAAATTTAATATAATAATGAAATATAACCTACCTCTTCTCTCTCCAGCTATGAGTTAAATGGCAAGACAGACTGGGTTCTATGGCCTTGGTTGGCAACAAGTCTACCGCAGAAAGTAATGGCAACCTACTGCGGGATAACTTCTGCCCAGTCAGTCTTGTCTCTTTCAAGACACGATCGCCCAAAGCCTGTATCACGTATGGCACTTGACTGACTAAATATATAGCAAGAGCGTTGGACTGTATCTAATAACAATACTTAAAGCTTGAACAAATGGTAGACTTATAAATAGTTAAGACAGATTCGAGAAAAATAAAATTGTATAAACGTGTATAAGATATTTCTTTTTAATTTACTTGTTTTTCTACTTTTGAATATCTCTCGTCTCTTGTGTAAACTACCCTATCTGACAGCGTATAAGACGCACGGCTCTATAAGACGCACCTCAATTTTAGCAGGGCCAATCAAGAAAAAAATAGTAATTAGTAAAATTAGTAAAATTCTTAGTATATGGAACAGCCTAAGTTATAATTATGAGATATGATTTTAGTTAAACAAGCCATGATTACAATTAACTGAAAAATAATAAAAAAAAGAACACGAGTCTATAAACATTTTATTATATCGAAAGGTAAGAAAACAAAATAAAAATCAAGAAATTATTAGAATTAAACGAAACAGTACAATTACTATTAAAATTTTATTTATCTTCAAATCCATAAAATTTTACGTCTTCGTTATAAAAACTCTGATAATCATTTACAATACTTCTAATTTTGGTTGACTATCACGAATTTTAAACCTACATATGGCATATAAGACGCAGAGGAATTTTAAGATATTTTTAGTAAAAGAAAGTGCGCCATATATACCGTTAAATGTGGTAATGGTATTTTTTTTATTTTTTATAAGCGTTTCACCCCGAGCAAGGCATGTCACTGCCACTACTGTGCAGGGGGCTACGTAGAGTGGAGAAAGGCTGATTAAATATAGGAAATGACAGAGGGTGGGTGATAGGCGGGTAAGGATACCGAGAATGAGGGTTGGGTAGATGAGAGTGTTGTGAGAATAGTTGGGAGTTAGTGTGATAGGAGGTGTCTATTGACCCTACATTTAAACACCTGGAGATTGTAACTGTCGGGAAAGCAGACTTGTGGAAGAGAGTTCCACAGGCGGGAAGCGCGAGAAAAGAAGCTGTTGGAGTAGAATTTACGGTTACATCTTATTTGTTTAACTGTAAAAGGGTGGGACCTAGTTGCTAATCTAGTATCTCGAGTAAATTCGTGCTTAGGCGGCACCAGTGATCTAAGCTCATCGGAGCAGAAGCCATGAAAGTACTTGTAGAAGAGGCACAGGGAAACCACATCACGCCGGTGTGAGAGCGGCTGCAGCCGGTCTGCCAAGTCAGTATCAACCACGTTACAGATCCTCCTTTAATCTTTTATGAAATTTAACTACAGTGTAATCTAACAATTTCCGATGAAACGCTTGCCTGTTTAGCAAATGACTGATGACAACCAACTCGACTGTTTACGGAAGATTTTATTTCCTGTTCGTTCTTGGGATATTTGCTTGTAAATAAATCTAGAAAAACAACCAGAAGATAACGTTATACCTGCAGGTATAAATCTGGAAGACAAAATTGGCGAATAATGGTGACACATGTCCATTGTTCATGGAGTGCTTTAAGGCCTATTATACTGTTAAAAACTATTTTAATTATGTATTATTTCACTATTTTTCTCGGCTTTTATAATAATCGAAAAGATTTAAAATATCATTTTCTATTGTTCTTATACGGAACTAAGGCGAAATTAGGATGGAAAAGAGCTTTTCAAAGTGATTTTTTATCCTTTTGGCATGTACGCTTGTACAAACTCTTCGCGTCATTTAACAGTTAATAAATGAATGAGTTCTAGCAGAAAGATCCGGTGTGTTTTAGGCAAAATGGGGGAAGTTTTTTTACTCACACACACGCATGCGGAAGTATTTTTGTATAGATTTTTAATGTGATATTTCACGATTTTCTTTATTTTTATAATCTTAAAGAGTTAAATATATTTTTTATAGTTTTTGTATATAATGAACAAAATCTTTAAAAATATCTTTCTGTTTTTCTTTTTTCACTCTCCGGGTGTGCACATTTGTACAACATGTTCCCTCACATTTTAAGCGGTGGGTAATACAGTTTTATAACAGTAGATTTCTTTGTTTATAATATGGAAAATGTAAGTTAGTTTAAACGCACACAACTGTGCACCAGACACATACCCACGCGCGCATACACACACTAACTTTTTAAATGCTATATATTTTTTATTATTCTTATAGTTTATTTCCTCGTATACTTTTTGTATATACAGACGTTTGTGATGAGAAACGACAACAAGACAAAACATCAATTTTCAGAAGACATAATGTAAGACAACAAAAGGGACAGGACTAAAACCCAAATTAGTTTATAATATTTTAATTTCCAGAAAACAAAATGTATTACAGCAAAAGGGGCAGGCGTAAAACCCAAATTAGTTTATCGTTTTTCCATTTCTAACGTTTTTCTAGCTAACGGTCATGTCACGTTGAATACACCGGTTCCCGCTCGATCACCGAAGTTAAGCAACGTTGAGCCTGGTCAGTACTTACGTGGGTGACCACTTGGGAATACCAGGTGCTGTTAGCGTTCACGGATGTGCATTGTGGTGCGGTGGATGTCGGCTTGGAGGGGGAAATCGGTGAGCCGAGTTCCAATTTCAGTTGAGCACACTGCACTCACTTGCGCACTGGTACCCTTGGGAAAGGTATTAATCCGTCCGTTCCCTCCAGTTATGGGTTAAATAACAGGGTAGGACTTGGGACCCTGCCCTTAAACAGATCCCAATGAGACTTGCTCCGTCAGGGAGGAAGCCGGCTCAACCCGACTAGGGTGAATGCGGCATACATACATACATATACATTTCCAGAAAACAAAATATATGACAACAAAAGGGACAAACCTAAAACCCAAATTAGTTTATAATTTTTCAATATACAGAAAACAAAATGTATGATAGCAAAAGAGACAGGTCTAAAACCTAAATTAGGTTTTACTTTTTCCATTTCCAGAAAACAAAATGTATGACAGCAAAAAGGACCGGCCTAAAACCCAAATTATTTTATAATTTTTCCATTTCCAGAAAACAAAATGTATGAGAGTAAAAAGAACAGGCCTAAAACACAAATTAGTTTTTAATTTTTCTATTTCCAGAAAACAAAATGTATGACTTCGAAAGGGACAGGCGTAAAACCTAAATTATTTCTTTTCTATTTTCAGAAAACAAAATGTATGACAACAAAAGAGACAGGCCTAAAACCCAAATTAGTTTATAATTTTTCTATTTCCAGAAAACAAAACGTATGACAGCAAAAGAGAAAGGCTTAAAACCTAAATTAGTTTATACTTTTTTCTATTTCCAGAAAAGAAAATATATGACAGGAAATGAGACAAGTCTAAATCCCAAATTAGTTTATAGTTTTTCCATTTCCAAAAAACAAAATGTATGACAGCAAAAGGGACAGGTCTAAATCCCAAATTTGTTTTTAATTTTTCCATTTCCTTGAAACAAAATATATGACAGCAAAAAAAGAAAGGACTAAAACCAAAATTAGTTTATAATTTTTCCATTTCTGTAAAACAAAATGTATGACAGCAAAAGGAACAGGCCTAAAACACAAATTTGTTCATAGTTTTCCTATTTCGAGAAAGCAAAACGTATGACAGCAAAAAAGACAGGCCTAAAACTAACATTAGTTTATAATTTTTTTATTTCCAGAAAAGAAAGCGTATAACAGTAAAAGGGACATTCCTAAAACCCAAATAAGTTTATACTTTTTCCATTTTCAGAAAATAAAATGTATGACCACAAAAGTAACAGACCAAAAACCCAAATTAGTTTTTACGTTTTCCATTTCCTTAAAACAAAATATATGACAGCAAAAGTGACAGGCCTAAAACTCACATTAGTTTATAATTTTTTTTATTTCCAGAAAAGAAAACTTATAACAGCAAAAGGGACATTCCTAAAACCCAAATTAGTTTATACTTTTTCCATTTCCAGAAAACAAAATGTATGACAACAAAAGAGACAGGCCAAAAACCCAAATTAGTTTTTACGTTTTCCATTTCCTTAAAACAAAATATATGACAGCAAAAGTGACAGGCCTAAAACTCACATTAGTTTATGATTTTTTTATTTTCAGAAAAGAAAACTTATAACAGCAAAAGGGACATTCCTAAAACCCAAATTAGTTTATACTTTTTCCATTTCCAGAAAATAAAATATATGACCACAAAAGAGACAGGCCAAAAACCCAAATTAGTTTTTACGTTTTCCATTTCCTTAAAACAAAATATATGACAGCAAAAGTGACAGGCCTAAAACTCACATTAGTTTATAATTTTTTTTATTTCCAGAAAAGAAAACTTATAACAGCAAAAGGGACATTCCTAAAACCCAAATTAGTTTATACTTTTTCCATTTCCAGAAAACAAAATGTATGACAACAAAAGCGACAGGCCAAAAACCCAAATTAGTTTTTACGTTTTCCATTTCCTTAAAACAAAATATATGACAGCAAAAGTGACAGGCCTAAAACTCACATTAGTTTATAATTTTTTATTTCCAGAAAATAAAATGTATGACCACAAAAGTGACAGACCAAAAACCCAAATTAGTTTTTACGTTTTCCATTTCCTTAAAACAAAATATATGACAGCAAAAGTGACAGGCCTAAAACTCACATTAGTTTATAATTTTTTTATTTCCAGAAAAGAAAACTTATAACAGCAAAAGGGACATTCCTAAAACCCAAATTAGTTTATATTTTTTCCATTTCCAGAAAACAAAATGTATGACAACAAAAGAGACAGGCCAAAAACCCAAATTAGTTTTTACGTTTTCCATTTCCTTAAAACAAAATGTATGACAGCAAAATGGACAGGCCAAAAACCCAAATTAGTTTTTACGTTTTCCATTTCCTTAAAACAAAATGTATGACAGCAAAATGGACAGGCCTAAAACCTAAATTACACATTGCAGATACCAAAATCAAACAGGTACAACAATTTAAATAATAGGGAAATGTTTTAACTGAAAGCGGAAAGTGAGTAATTGGAATCCGGAGCCGCATCACAGATAGCCGAAAATAGATTTCCAAAACTAAGCAAACTATTAAGAAACAGAAAATGCCTCATAAACAAAGAAACGTGTACTTAACTGTTCTGTTACGCAATATCAATCTTCCTGTATGCCACTGAATGCTGGACAATCTCCTCAAAGATGAAGAGGACACGTGAAGTAACATAAATGTCGTTCTACACAAAGAAGCTAAAAATTCCATGAATTGGATATGTGAGCAACAATAAAGAATCAGGGAAATCAAAAGAAATGACAAGTTTTACTTAGAATTAGAAAAACACTTAAAATGGATCAAGCATATTATTGAGGAAAGACGAAAGAAAAATAACCATTCGGTGAAATTTGAATTCGTATTCCTTATCTTTAGAAGTCTTTCTTACCGATGTTGTCAACGTAGATGCCAATACAGAGTAACACCAGCATTGGCAAAGAAATTGCTAGAACGAAGTTGATCATAACACTGAAATGTTTAAGAAACTCCAAATTATTGTGTGCGCGCGTGTGTGTAGGAGTTATTTATTATAAAGAGCATTCTGAATGAAACATCTTTATAACCAATGGAATACGGAGGGAATGAAGATGTTTCAACCATGTAGACGTAGCAAGGCGGATATTGACTGCAAAGGTCTGAGCTGATAGCACTAAAGAATGAATCCTGTCTGAAAATTTGCCATTGACACAGAGATGGAGCAGTACTAGTCTTGCTGCGTTGCATCCGTGAGAAAGGTATTATCGAGTAGAAAATAAGTCATCCCCCACAAGGTCGCGTATACAGCTTCTAAATCTGTTGAGGTTGGAAAGTGAGAATTGGGCATCTCCAACCCGTATATGGCACCAAGACTCCAGTTTTGTTTTGATCTGACTTTCTCAAAATTAAAGCTTTTTAGCAGCCTAAAGTGCCAAATGCAGGCGAGGATGCTAAAATCAAGCAGGTACGAAAATTTTAATACTTGGGAAGTGTTCTATCCAAAGACGGAAAGTGCAACACAGAGATCCAAAGGCGAATTGGCATGGCGAAGGACGCGTTCCAGAAGCTGAGTAATGTATTAAGACACAGGAAACTTTCACTAGAAACAAAGAAGAGAGTACTGGATTGCTATGTGATGTCAGTTCTTCAATATGGCAGTGAATGTTGGACAATATCAACAAAGATGAGGGGAAAACTTGAATCAGCTGAAATAAGGTTCGACAGAAGGATGCTGTTGATATCGTGGACCGAGCATGTGAGCAATGAGGAGGTGTTGGAAAGAATGGAAACAGAAAGAAAATTAATATTGAGCATCAGGAAGAGACAACTGAAGTTTCTTGGGACATGCAATGAAGAAGGAGGGCATGGAGAATCTTATACTGACAGCCCAGATAAAGAGAAAAAGAAACAGAGGAAACAGCGGATAACATATTTGAAAGGCCTGAGCAGGTGGATAACAGAACGAGGACTGCGAGACGTTACAGGAGAAAGCGTGCTAAGAGCCACCAGGGATAGGGAGACATGGAAGGCCATGATAGCCTACGTCCTGAAAGGACAAGGCACATAGAAGAAGAAGTCATCTAATTTCTGGAACGCTATAAGAAGTTGAATCCCAATAGACGTTCAAAGGAAGGGGCCTCACAGAGAGTTAAGCCTTTCAATATGACTAAAGAAAGTTCAGGGTTTGTTCGGAAATAACGAAACGTTACTAGTTGTTTAATATTTAAAGGATAAGAAACGGGGCAAATTGATGATCTACAAGAAAATATCTGGTGGAATTTGCTTTTTTGATTGTAAACTGAACGAACAGATGTGGAGAAGATGCGTAAAAGATGTAATAAAAATGCAATAACTAAATAGATGAAAAAATCAATTTTAAGTAAATGTCACAAAGAGAAATTTGTTCATTATGTGAACAAGAACACTTTTTTCGATAATCGTTTCAACCTAAGCAAAGCAGTACTGCCACTGGTGAGGAGGGGTTTACATGAAAAATGAGCGAAGTAAAAAAAAAAGAGGAATAAGATAAAGAGGGTGTTAGAGAAATGATAATAGAAAGATGGGAATCAAGGAGATAAAATATGGAAATTAATACTGAACATCAGGAAGAGACAGCTGAAGTTCCTGGGACACGCAATGAGGAAGGAGGGCTTGGAGAATCTGATATTAACAGGCCAGATAGAGGGAAAAAGAGACAGGAGAAAGCAACGGATAACATATTTGAAGGACCTGATCAGGTGGATGTCGGAACGAGGATTACATGGTGTGACAGGAAAAGGCGTACTTAGAGCCACCAGGGGTAGAGAAAGGTGGAAGGCCATGGTCGCCTACGGCCTGAAGGGACAAGGCACAAAGAAGAAGAAGAAGAAGAAGAAGAAGAAGAAGAAGAAGAAGAAGAAGAAGAATTTGGCGAACAATAAAGACGCCATTGCCTTTTCATAAATCCAAAGTAACTTGCCTTAAATAGGTTTACTTTTGTGAATGCTCTGAGCCACCAGGGATAGGGAAACGTGGGAGGCCATGATCGCTTACGTCTTGAAGGGACAAGGCACATAGAAAAAGAAAGAAGCTATCAGTGAAGCAGTATACGTAAGAGATACCTACAGGTGGGAAGTGCGAGAAAAGAATCTGAGGTGTAGAAATAGAGGTTACATTTGACTTTTTTGACTGTAAAAGAGTGTTTTTTTTTAGCAATAATTTTTAGCAGTTTTATAGTGATCTGTGTGGGGTTACATTAGGTGGAGGTCTTTTATATTTTTAGTTTGTACAGTAAGGTTAACCCTGTACAAGTCTCGGGAACTACTTGAAGTAGAGGTTTACGTTAAAAAGTAGTTTATGTGAAGATAACAGTTGATTTATTAAACGGTTATTCTGGGATGTGCCTTGTGGTGCAGTGGTTATCGGCTCGGAACGCGAAATTTTGGAGCCGAGTTCGAATTCCAGTTGAATATACATACGCACAAATAATTTTGGGAAAGGTATTAATCAGTTTCTTCCCTTCAGTTATGGGTTAAATAACAGGACAGATTCGGTTCTATAGACTTGGCTGGCAACCAATCTACCACATGAAGTAATGGCAACCTCATCATCATCATTTATCTATCACACCCAGATGGTGCATAGGGCAGCAACTTTTTGTTGCTGTCTCTGTAACAAACTGCTTTTTTACGGGGCAGGGTTGTTAGCCCTGCGCCAAACCCCCAAACCTGGAGGACCGGTGGACCATTCTTGTTCGTTACGTTTACAGCACCTGGTATTCCTAAATGGTCACCCATTTAAGTACTGACCAGGCTCGATGTTGTTTAACTTCGGTGATCGGACGGGAACCGGTGTATTCAACATAATATAGCCGTAGACAATGGCAACCTACTGAGGGTTAATTTTCTGCCCAGTAAGTCATGTCTCTTTTGAGACATGATTAACTGACTGATTCTAATTCTAGTTTGTTAGGCTGTGAACCTTTGAACTTCGTTTTGTACATCTTGTAGTCCTTTTTTCCAGTAACGTTTCTATTAATTTGTGACCAATTAGAATCACTTTGTCTTTCATTGGATAATATGCAATTTAATTAGGAAGATTTTCTTAAATTTTAGGTTAAATTTTAAAAGATATTTTATGCTTAATCATCTATTATAGTCTAGTGAATAAACCAGGCAATAGATGAATAATAATAAATACAATTATCAATGGATAGTGATATTTTTTAAAGTAATGTCCACTTTGTACAAGGCCTAAGGACCACTCAAGGTAGAGGGTTTCGTTAAGGGGTAGTTTTTATGGATAGGTGAGGTTAAGATTTTAGCGATTAGTGAAACTTCTTCTTGGGGATCTGTTCCACAGAGCAGTAATTTGTTGGAAGAAGCTGTTTGATGGGGACTTATTTCTCGCTGATGGAATGTGGGGGGAATTTGGTTGATTTTTTACTTATGTGAGTGTCATGGAGGGTCCTAGCCCTAAAGGTTAGACCTGGTGGAACCATTTGCTTATATATACCAATTTCCAACAAGGAAGTTTTAAAGAATATAGAAAACAAGAAGTACATCTAAATGAAAAATCAGAAAGACATTTAAAATATCTTTGACATAAATACGGAGGGGCCTTGAAAAATTTGACTCACTAAAGCAAAAGAAATAAGCGGAAGCAGCAGGCTGCTTACATGACAATGGATATTAAGATGAGGAGTAGAAGGATGATAAAATGACAAGTATTGATAAGAGCTACAAAGAATAGAAATCTGTGTTCGTTCATATCATGGCAGATAGAAGAAAATATTTGTTCCAAATTCTGTTGGTGGTAAAATACAAATCCAATTACTATTTCATTTTTTTATCTCCCATCAGATTATGCAGTTTGATTTTCGAAATAATAATTAAAGTGAATGAAAGTATTGATATATTTTTCTAAAACTGTCCTTTTTCTGAAATCTACTTTTTTCTAAACCCTTATTATTTTCTAAACTCTCCATTTTTTTAACTCTCCTTTTTCATAAACTCTTTTTTTAACTCTCCTTTTTCGAAATTCACTTTTTTCCGGAAATCTCCTTTTTTTAATTCTTCTTTTTTTTCTGAACTCTCCTCTTTTCTAAACTCCCCTTTTTTCTAAATTCTACTTTTTCTAAACTCTCCTTTTTCCTGAACTCTCCTTTTTTCTAAACTCTCCTTTTTTCTAAACTTAACTTTTTTCTGAACTCTCCTTTTTTAGAAGTCTCCTTTATTTCTAAACTCTCCTCTTTTCTAAACTCTCCTTTTTCTGAACTCTTCTTTTTTTAAACTGTCCTTTATTTCTAAACTCTCCCTTTTTTCTAAACTCTTTTTCCTATACTCTCCTTTTCTAAACGCTTCTTTTTTTCTAAACTCTTTTTTTTTGTAATTCTCCTTTTCTTCCACACTTTGCGTTTTTTCTAAACTCTTCTTGTGATAAAATGATTGCGAAAAAGAGATTTAGAAAGTATTTTCATGAATAAGAAAAGTTACAGAATTAGTCTATGGATTGATATACACCTGATGAAAGTCAGTGGAAACAACAGTTGAAACACTGTGGTAACAACAACAAATATTAGAACAATTGTATGAATATAGTTTAAACAATGATTTATAAACTAGGCAATGAATAATAATAAAGACACAGTGTAGTGCAATGTAAGATTGGTTCACCCCGTACAAGGCCTAGGGGCCATTCAAGTTAGAGGGTTAAGTTAAGGGGCAGTTTATATGGATGGGAGGGAAATATAACGGTTGACTCTAAACTCGAACAGGTCAAGACTGTAGTGATTAGGGAAACATACTTGAAAGTCTGGAACTTATGAAACAGGAAGGCTGTGTGATTAATTTGCTACTATGTAAATGGCGTGATGTGTCTCTGCTGTGAAAGTAAGATCTGGTGGAACCAAGAAATGTAATTCGTTCGAGCATTTTCTGTGTAAGTAACTATAAAGCAGCGAGAGACTCACCACATCCGACCAGCGAGAGTGTGGTTGGAGGGTGGGAAAAAATTATTCTCTCACAAGACAATACAAAAAGGGAATCGCGAAAATTTTTTAAGCCCCCTCCGTATTTATGTCAAAGATATTTCAAATGTCTTACTGATTTTGCATATAAATCGCGAAATTCGGAACGAGTATTGTAAACAGTAAATTTATAGTGTTTTTTTAAAATTATATGACGCCTTCAACAGGGTAATGTAAATCCTTTTTCAAGACGGCTTTCTGGATAGCACAGGTTACGAACAAGAAAGTTTAAGCAAAATTCATACATGACAATACTTTTTCATCTAAATCTAAACTTATTTATAAATGAAACTTTGTCTGTGTGTGTGTGTGTGTGTGTGTGTGTGTGTCCGTTACCTATAGACTCCGAAACGGCTGAACCAATTTTCTTGAAAATTTGCACAGTTGTACTATAAGCGTCTGCGAGTGTTCTTAGCGAGGGTTTGTGCACCCCCGATAAATATCGAAAATCGATAATTGAAAATATCGGGTTATAGAAGAAGTGGTCTGATTTTAATCAAATTTGATACTCATAGACAAAGCCATAAGAAACGATATTCAGAAGTTTCAAGGTTGCAGTTCTTGCAATAGTGCAGAAAATCGATTATATATATATATATATATATATAAGACAAGATGTTTGTGTGTGTGTCTGTTTATCTGCCTGTATGTCTGTATCCAGGACCATGGATTAGTTTTAAAGCTTTCATTACACCCGAGCAACGCCGAGCTATGCTGCTAGTATTTTACTAACTTGTCTATTATCTACCTTGTCAGAATAGTTATAACATAAAAAATTAATGGACTGGATACCAGCCACTACTAATATTACTTCAATAGAAAAATTGTGATGCGTTTTGAAAGAGGTAAGAAAAATCTATTGAATGTATTGACAGATGTATCTAGGTTAAAATACATTACATTAAAACTGTATTTGTATCAGTCAGCCAGTTAGTTGTCATACATGATATATGCTTGGGCGATCATGTCTCGAAAGAGACATGACTGACTGGACAGAAGATTTTCTCTCAGTAGGTTGCCATTGACTTCTGCGGTAGACTGGTTGCCAACCAAGGATATAGAACCCAACACATCCTGTCATTTGTTAAAGGTTTTTTGCGCGTAATTCGACCTCGGTTCCCGATTTTTCGTTCCGAAACGATATCCACTGTAGCACAGCACACATCCTTATATATACATGCACTTGTATAGAGAGAGGAAAACCTACGACACCCACACAAATAAAAATTTAATTTTATCACTAGCAACGATACTAGAAAAAGAAATCAAAATTTTCACAAAGTTGTCCTTCATTTTGTTTATGAGGTTTTAGTTGCCCATTGAGGTGCACTGAATATTGGCTTGGAACGAAAAATCGGAGAGCCGAGTTCGAATTCCAGTTGAATTCGTTGAATTCACTTGCGCGCAAATAGATTTGGGAAAGGTATTAATCTCTCGTTTCTCCCTCCAGCTATCGATTAAATAGCATGCTAGATTTGGTTCTATAACTGTGGTTGACGCCCAGTCTACAGCAGAATGTAATGGCAAACAACTGAAGGAAAATTCTCTGTCCAATCAGTCATGTCCTTTCGAGACATGCTGACTATCTTGTTTTAACTTATCGCATCCAAACGACACATGAAGATGTGATACATTAAAACCTTCTAAAAGAGACAAAAAGAAACTTTAATTGGGCTTCAGCCAAGTATCCTGCGGGTTAGCGAGGAATATAGTCACCAACACATCACCAGAAAGGAAGCAAGCAACAAAGAGAAAATGAAATTATTGGATACGAGATGAAACTACCACTACCACCGACATATAATATTTCTTTGGCCTTCCCATCTTCTATATACCACGTTCCTTAACGATGATGGCGATCATGGCCTTCCACCTCTCCCTATCCCTTGTAGCTCCAGACAACTCTTCTCCTGTTATCCTAATCAATCCCCGCCCACCATCCATCCGCTCAAGTTTATCATGTATGTTATACGCTGCTTTCCCTTGTCACTCCTTCCCTCTATTCACCACGTTAGCATCAGGTTCTCCAAGCCCATTTTCTTATTATTTTTCTATGTGCCCTGTCCCTTCAGGATGTAGGCAATCATGACTTTCCACGTCTCCCTATACCTATTGGCTTTTGGCACGCTTTCTCCGGTTGCACCATGCAACCCTCGTTCCATCATCCACCTGATTAGGTCCTTCAAATATGTTATCCCCTGCTTTACCCTGTCTCTATTTCCCTCTATCTGGCCTGTTAGTATCAGGTTCTCCAAGACCTCCTTCCTCATTTCATGCCTCAGGAACTTTAGCTGTCTCTTCCCAAGGCTCAATGTTAATTTCATTTTCGTTTTAATAATTTCTAAGACCTCGTCATTTGCTCACATGCTCGGTCCATCATATCTGCAGCATCCTTCTGTAGAACCACATTTCAGCTGTTTAAATTTTTTCCTTCATCTTTGATGAGATTGTACAGCATTTGCTGCGATATTGAACGGCAGACATCCCATAACAACCCAGTACTTTCTTGTTTCCAGCAAAAATGTCCTGTCTTTTTCCATACAGGCCCTGGTAGATTTTCTCAGCATGATTTGTTTGCATAGAAAACGAAGCTATCTCGTTAAAGAATTTAATTATTTACTTTTCAAAATCAGCAGTACAAAATCCAATGAAGATTTAACTGCTCTCTGTCAATCTGGCTTGTAAATTTCAATGCGTCTGAGACGAAGCTGCTGTCTGTCAATAATCACAGGCAACTCTTCCTGCCTCCCATAAGCATGGACCAAGCGAGTCTCCCTGAGATCAATACACTGCGCCTCTTCGGCCTTATCCTCTCTTCCGATCTGAAGTGGAACCATTTAATTGAGTCAAGAGCTAAATTCACTGCTAGGAAGTTTGGGTTACTGTGTCGGGCCAGGATGTTCTTCCTCCTGAATCCTTCTAGCATATATACAAATCAACCCATCCGTCCATGAATGGAATACTGCTGTCATATATGGTCATGCGCACCTTCTGTTCATCACAGTGATCATGACAGGCTCCAAAGGAGAATCAGTAATATGATAGGTCCCGACTTGGCTGCTCGACTCCAGCTACTTTCTCACCGACGAGATGTAACTTCCCTCTGTCATGGCTTCTGCCCCAGAAAACTTAAGTCACTGGTGTCCCTGCCACAGGTGTTTACTCATGCAACCAAGCTGGCAACTAGGTCCCACGCATTCACAGTTAGATCAACCAAATGCAGACGACAATTCTACCCTAGCAGCTTCTTTTCTCGAACTTCCCGCCTGTGGAACTCGCTTCCATATTCTTACTTTCTTGACGTCTACAACCCCCAGGAATTTAAATGCAATGTCAATACCCATATCTTAACCACTTGACTCTAGTTCTTTCTTCACCACCCTGTATATTTTTTCCTTTCTCTCTAACTTTGTAACTACCATCACACCTGTATTCCCATCCTTCTCATGCTTCTTTCTAACTGGTTCATCTTTCTCTTTACTCTCCTCCTATCTAATCATTTTACTCTTATCTCGCCCCCTGCTCATTAGTGGCGTTACCGCCTTGCATGGGGTGAAATGATAAAAAAAATAACGCGTAAAAGAATAAACTTTCAAAGTTTAAAACAATTTCCGCCATTGTATGGAGATTTATGGCAATGTAATTTATCAAAGATGAAGGAAAAACTTGAAGCAACTCAAATGTGGTTCTACAGAAGGATACTTCGAATCTCATGTATCGAGCATGTGAGCAATGATGAGGTTTGAAAATGATGGAAATAAAAAGGAAATTAATACTGAGCATCGGGAAGAGACCGTTGAAGTTCCTGGGACACGCAATGAGGTAGGAGGGCTTGGAGAATCTGATACTAACAGGCCAGATACAGGGAAAAAGAGACAGAGGAAAGCAACGGATAATACATTTGAAGGACCTAATCAGGTGGATGACGGAACGAGTATTGCATGGTGTGACAGGAGAAGGCGTACTTAGAGCCACCAGGGATAGGGAAAAGTGGAAGGCCATGATCGCCTACGTCCTGAAAGGACAAAGCAAATAGAAGAAGAAGAAGAATTTGGCGAACAATAAAGACGCCATTGCCTTTTCATAAATCCAAAGTAACTTGCCTTAAATAGGTTTACTTTTGTGAATGTTCCAAATGAGAGAGTTGTTATTAAGCAAATGTCGAGAGCATATTTAACGTTTCCTAATAAACAGAATTCTTAAAGAGCGTCGCGATTGCAAAAATTTATCGATCGAAGATTTTTCAGGTCGTCCTGACTGTGAAGTAGTAAAGGGAGGGTAGATAGAGGACGGCTGGTGTTTTTGGGTGGGTGGGGGATGCTGCGGGAGGGCTTTGGATTAGATTATAAACAGTAGCAGAAGCAGTATTTGCGTCCTCTTTGATGTTCAACCATTTTCAATATTTTGCGATACACCTATGCACAGCTACTACATGCCTTACAGGCTCTCTTTAACACTGAACACCTGTCTCTTGTCTCTTTTCTCCGCCGACTTCTGTGTCCTCAGCCACCTGTTCTTACTTGCTTAACTGTTTAGCTTGCATCAGTATGACGCATGGCACACAATAGATAATCGATGACATAATTCTTTTCAAAACGCTTTCATTCTTTTCTCTTCTAAGAATTTACTGCAACGAAAATGGATTCGAATGATAAAATCACTCCTACCTCGACTGCGGGAATTCAAACATACTACTTGACTGGCGACTAGGTCTCATCGTTTTACTGCTGAAATAATTATAGTTCTATTCTAATAGTTTCTTTTCTTGCACTTCTCAGCGATGGAAGTCTCGGCCGGTTTCTTGCTTCTCTGCTACCCACAATCTTCACAACTTTAAATGCGACGTTCATCATCTTCTTTCTTCATTTATATTTTTCGCTTCCTCAATACTCTTTATATTGAATCTTTCTCTCGTGTTCACTCCATGTAACCCCCTCCGTACTAGTTACAAAACTGCCTTGCTTTGGGGGGGGGGGATGGATCCACCATTTTTAACCCTTTTTTTGTGGCACTTTTTACCTATGGAATCTTCTTACGTTTAGTTGCTTCCCTGCTACATACAATGTTCAAAACATTAAATACAACGTTAGTCCTCGTCTTTTTTTCCTTGATCTCTTTTCTTTTATTGTCTTTTCTTCTTACTAAATTCCACTCATTCTCTCCTATTCGTTCATGCGGCATTATCGCTTTGCCTCTGTTGAAAAAAATTTTAAAAAAATAGAACATTGGTTATCGGCTTGAAATAAATTACTTAATTTGGATTATTTTCTCCTAATGTTCACATGAGCTTTATTCTTTAGTTCCACCAGTTCAGACTTTTACAGTTAAGCCTCTCTCTTCTCTATTGCTATTTCATTGGCAAATGTTCAGATGAGCTTCATTCTTTAGTTCCACCAGTTCAGACTTTTACAGTTAAGCCTCTCTCTTCTCTATTGCTATTTCATTGGCAAATGTTCAGATGAGCTTCATTCTTTAGTTTCCCCAGTTCAGACCTTTACAGTTAAGCCTCTCTCTTCTCTATTGCTATTTCAGTGGCAAATGTTCAGATGAGCTTCATTCTTTAGTTTCCCCAGTTCAGACCTTTACAGTTAAGCCTCTCTCTTCTCTATTGCTATTTCATTGGCAAATGTTCAGATGAGCTTCATTCTTTAGTTTCCCCAGTTCAGACCTTTACAGTTAAGCCTCTCTCTTCTCTATTGCTATTTCAGTGGCAAATGTTCAGATGAGCTTCATTCTTTAGTTTCCCCAGTTCAGACCTTTACAGTTAAGCCTCTCTCTTCTCTATTGCTATTTCATTGGCAAATGTTCAGATGAGCTTCATTCTTTAGTTTCCCCAGTTCAGACCTTTACAGTTAAGCCTCTCTCTTCTCTATTGCTATTTCAGTGGCAAATGTTCAGATGAGCTTCATTCTTTAGTTTCCCCAGTTCAGACCTTTACAGTTAAGCCTCTCTCTTCTCTATTGCTATTTCATTGGCAAATGTTCAGATGAGCTCCATTCTGTAGTTCCACTAGTTTAGACCTTTACAGCTAAGCCTCTCTCTACTCTATTGCTATTTCCATGGCAAATATTCAGATGAGCTCCATTCTGTAGTTCCACTAGTTGCGACCTTTACAGCTAAGCCTCTCTTTAATCTATTGCTATTTCCATGGCAAATGTTCAGATGAGCTCTATTCTGTAGTTCTACTAGTTGAGACTTTTACAGTTAAGCCTCTCTCTGCTCTATTGCTATTTCCATGGCAAATGTTCAGATGAGCTCCATTCTGTAGTTCCACTAGTTGCGACCTTTACAGCTAAGTCTCTCTTTACTCTATTGCTATTTCCATGGCAAATGTTCAGATGAGCTCTATTCTGTAGTTCTACTAGTTGAGACCTTTACAGCTAAGCCTCTCTCTGCTCTATTGATATTTCCATGGCAAATATTCAGATGAGCTCCATTCTGTAGTTCCACCAGTTCAGACATTTAGAGCTACGCGTTTAAGTACATTATCGCTTTATGTGAACGATATCTATGTCTCACTTTTTGCCTCTCTTATAAACCAGATCTAGGAGTAACTTTTGCCTCTTTTGTATATGTATACTTTTTGTCTCTTGTTTAAACGAGACATATCACACTTTTTTATCCACTTTTATAAACCTGAGCTGTGACTACACTTTGCCTCTCGTTTAAACGAGACCTACATATATTTTTCCACTCACATGTAAACATGTATTTCTCTCTTTTTGCCTCTCATATAAACACTTTTTGCTTCTCGCGTAAACGAAAACTATATCTATTTTAGTCTCAAGTGTAAACGAGATATTTGTCTCCCATTTTCCTACTTGCATCAACGAGACCTATATCTACATTTAGTCACTCCCGAAAACGAGACCTACAGTGAGTACGAAAAAAAAAAACTTCTACTCTTCACTTTTTACAAATGTACAAGCCAGTGTGAAAATCCATTTTTGATTAATAAGAAAACAGATTGCTTCCCTGATGAGAAAAAGACCAAGGCAAATTTTGCCAGCCAGTGTGAAAATCTTTATTAACCAATGAAAAGAGAGCGATTTACAGAAAACAGCAAATTGAACTTTCAAAGATCCGTCTCAAAGGTGGGTTTGTGTTTGGAGCTGACCACGTGATCGAGTTGGCTACATATTTCACATTTTTGGGCCAGTCAATCAAGGAGACAGTTAAGCAGAGAACACAATGTAGGAAGAAAATTGTCAGGCCGCTTCCTGCAACCCATATTCGCACTTTCTCGCCGTCTTGCAGTCAAATCAACCAAATGCAGCCGCCACTTCTCTCAGCTTCTTTTCTCGCACTTCCCGCATGTGGAACTCCCTTCCGTATCCTTACTTCACTGATAGCTACAATGCCCGAGAGTGCAAATGCAACGTCAATTGCCATCTCTTATCCCTGTGACTGTCATACTTCTCTTATCCTTTCCCCAACACCCCATTTATCTTGTTCTTATCTCTTTTCACTCTACTCTCACGCAACTCACTTCACATCAGTATTCACATCCTTCTCCTGCCCATTCTCTGACAACCCCTTTAACTGATTCTTTTTCGGTTGCTCTTTCTCTTCGCTCTCCTCCTATGTAACCTTTCACTCTCTTTTTGTGTAGCCCCCTGCGCACCAGTGGCAGTACTGCCTTGCTTGGGGTAAAATGATTAAAAGTATCTCTTTATCTCGTCTTAAATTCTGATTTATCTTTATATCTAATAAATTCCACAGATGTAAATCAAAATAGAATATTACTGTTATACTGGCTGGTTCTGGATTTAAATTTAACGACGAACAAGAACATGTATAATATAAAAATATAAACATATTTTTATGTTTCGTCTGTGACGTTTGTGTGGAGAAGAAATGGCCGGAGAAAAACTGCGCACTCGCAGGAGATGTCGAGGAGTCTTTAACCAGCGCGAGTTCTCTGTTTTTTCCCTCTCTGTGTTCTGACTAGTTTTCTTCAGAAAGCCCTGACTCATAAAACCTAACAACTGGTACACATTTTTCTTTTTCGGGTTGTCGCTTAATTAATGTCGATGCGGGATAATCTTCTACCCAGTCAGTCATGTCTCATATTACGTATGACACTTAACTGATTTAATGAGAAAGGAGGGTTTCGCGAACCTGATACTCACAGGACGGATAGAAGGAAGAAGAAACAGGGGGATGCAGCGCGTGACCTATTTGATAGGCTTGAGCAGGGGGATGAAAGACCTGAGTTTGGGAGAGATATTAAGAGGAAAAATATAAATAGCGACAAGGGATAGGAGCAAGTGGAAAATCGTTGTCGAGTTGTAGCGAAACTTTGCCGCAAAGTTGAAGTGACCAGTTTAGCCGGAAGTAAGACACTGAACGCAGAAGGAAGGTTTAAAACCGTGTATTAGTATAACAAGAATATATATACAAGTAATTGTGAGTAATCAGTAAATAGAACACTATGTAAGTTCGAATGGTACAGTTATGCTACTTATTGCCTGAATCGTAGCTGGTCAATTAATATTTTGTTGCCTTCCCAATTAAGAAAAAATGTGACACAAGGCCTTTTTAATGTGGGTCCATATAGACCGGCCAAACATTTCTGTCTAATTTTTCCCAGGCGAGACTCTATCCTTTAGTGGGGCCTCACCTGGGTTATTACTCTCTGTCCGGAAGTAGAGAGTTCAACAATGTGCGAGGCATACTTAACTGCAGTCAACTGCCTCCCGGAATTCACGTAGATAATAATATATAAAAAGAGGAATAGTCCATTCGTCGTAGGAGGGTACCATAACAAAACTAATAATCCTGAAAGGGGACGGCACATAAAGAAGAAAAGCTTTTTGCAATAATTTATCTGATGTCTGCCATTTTAGGCTAGAGCTGGCAACATTTATTCATGTCATTTTATGTTTTAGTATAGAACGGGAAAATGTCTTTTTTTTTTTCATGTAGACGAGGCTGAGACCAGCCTTTCGGAAACTGGTGTAAATTGGTCTTTTTCCTAACGCTTCAAATCTTGCACGCATAATACGCATGTGACTCTTTTTGACTCTTTGAAATGAAGAAAGAGTGAGTAGCAGAAGAAAAAAAAACTAGATAAAGAAGAAATGAAATGAAGAAAGAAACGAAAAAAAGGAAAAGATGATGATTATGATGATCGAAAAAAAACATGATTGAAAAAAAGCGAATAACAGTATGTAAAGAAGAAAAGAAGAAAAAAGAAGAATTGATTGCGAAGAAGAAATTATGCAAGCGAAGAAATTATATACAAGTGACTAAGAAGAAGGAGGCGGAGGTGAGATGAAAAGAAGAAAAAGAAGAAAAAAGAAAAAGAAGAAGAAGAAGAAGTTACTGTTAATAATCAATTAAGAAATTATAAACAAAGAAGAAGAAGAAGGAAGAGGAGGTGCGAAGAAGAAAGTATGAATGAATTAGAAAGAAGAAATAAAATAAATTATGGTTGAGTAAAAGCGAATAACGGAAGAAGATGAAGAAGAAGAAAGAAGAAAAAGTAGAAGAAGAATTAGAAAAAAGAAGAAAAAACGCAAAGAAAAAAAAATCAGTAGAAATAATTATGAATATATTTGAGACATAATCTAAAATAAATCATGGTTTAGAAAAAATGAAGAAGAAGAAGAAGAAGAAGAAGAAGAAGAAGAAGAAGAAGAAGAAGAAGAAATTATGATTGGGGAAATTGCAAATAATAATAATAATAATAATAAGAAGAAGAAGAAGAAGAAGAAGAAGACATTGATAAGTGTTCTAAGATCACATTTTTTCCTCGCGGTTATGAAATAAACAATCAATAGTCCTCTTTGTTTTGAGAGACGATAATGGCGACAGGGGAAAGAAGCGGCGCCAAGTCGAGGTCGGAAACAGACAACAGATGTCAGTTTCAGAAATCAATTGATTTCATACTGGGAAAGGAAGGAAATGAGCAGCAAACAAATATAAATAATATGTCGATGTATGTTTTGCAAGCAATTTGCCCGTCAAGTAGAGTTTATTGAAAACGAATGACATGGTTAGTACCAATAGTATACACGTAAATTTCCGCTGTCCTTGTATAAGATAACGTACATTTTGCTTCTACTATTTGTAAACATTATCCGTAAGCGTTTTTCTGTGTCTTTTAAGGCTTGCAAGCACCTTTTTTTATTCATTTCACCCCAAGCAAGGCATTCCACTGCCACTATTGAGCAGGGGGTTACATAAGGGATAATGATGAGAAAGAGTGGTTAGTTATGAGAAATGTCGGAAGGAAACGGATGAGGATACCGAGGATGAGGGTTGGGTAGATGGGAAGAGTGTTTGAGGGAATGGATGTGAGTTAGTGTGATAGATGTCTATTGACCTTACATTTAAATTCCTGGAGATTGTAGCTGTCGGGGAAGCAAGTATATGGAAGGGAATTCCACAGGCGGGAAGTGCGAGAAAAGAAACTGTTAGAGTAGAAATTGCGGTTACATTTTATCTGTTTCATTGTAAAAGGGTGGAACTTAGTTGCTAATCTAGTATCTCTTGCAAATTCATACCTAGGGGGCACCAGTGAACTAAGTTCATCGGAGCAGAAGCCGTGAAAGTATTTATAGAAGAGGCACAGGGAAGCCATATCACGCCGATGAGAGAGTGACTGCAGCCGGGCTGCCAAGTCGGTATCGATCACATGACAGATTCTCCGTTGTATTTTCTCAAGAACCCCGAGGAGAATAGCATGGGCACCTGATGTGGCAGCAATATTCAATACACGGGCGGATGGAAGATTTATAGATATACAGGATGGACTCAGGCGGGAAAAAATTCCGGGCCCTGCACAGAGAACCGATATATATATATATATATACAGTACTGTGCAAAAGTATTAGGACAAGAACTATTTTATCTTTTACTAGCAATAGTTGTTTCCAGTTAAAGCGAAACCGTAGACTGAAAGAAAAATGAATGGATGTAAGTCAAATTTTGATTTCCTGGTATCGATATCAAATAAGTTTTTTTCGTCGTAAACTGGATTTTGAAGGCTAAATAAGTCCTCTGAGTAAATTGTACCATGGGAGAGACTAAGAACTACAAACATCTTGCCTTATATATATATTATCGATTTTCTGCACTATTGTAAGAACTGCAACCTTGAAACTTCTGAATATCGTTTCTTATGTCTTTGTCTGTGAGTTTATCAAATTTGATTAAAATCGGACAACTTTTTTATAACCCGATTATCGATTTTCGATATTTATCGGGGGTAACTGATACAAAACCCAGCTAAGAACACTCGCAGACGCTTATAGTACAATTGTGCAAATTTTCAAAAAAATCGGTTCAGCCGTTTCGGTGTCTATAGGTAACGGATACACACACACTCACACAGATACACACACACACAGACAAAGTTCCATTTATAAATGAGTTTAGATAAGCATCAAAATAAAGTTTAAAATCACCCCTGTCCTAACACTTTTGCACACTCTCGGTAGTGTGCAAAAGCCTCGGGACAGGGGTGATTTTCCTAAAAACCTCACTGAAATTCAAATACAGGGTGAAAAACCAAGTAAATTGCTAATTAATATTGATTATTTAAAACTACGTGTAAAAAATATATTTAAAAAAGTTAGGTTTAATGTCTCCTATTTTCTAATAAATAAGTTATTTTGTAATTACTCGTTATGCTATTATCCTCGGATATGACTGACTTTTTTCTTATTCCCCCCTCTTGAATTGATAAATCTAATGTTAGTTCGCAAGACACACTTTGGGAACAAATACAAACTGCCTGGAAGGAGGCACCATTAGATAAATTAAAGAAGCTTGTGATGTCAATGCCTGAGAGAATGAAGGCTGTGATCAAAGCAAAAGGCTATTATAGTAAATATTACATTTATTTTGTAACAAGTATTTTTTCTTGCTAATATTACTTCAATTAAATTGTTTTAATTAAAATTACTTTAATTATTTTCTGTCAATATGCCTAAAAGATTAAATAGTTCTTGTCCTAATACTTTTGCACAGTAATATATATATATATATATGATTTTGACATTAAAAATAACAAAAATATGCTGTATTTGCATTTCATCATCATTCAAGATTTTGTAAATTTCAGAAATTCTTTCTCATGAGTTGGAATTACAACTCATGAGGAAATCAAAAATTTGACTTACATCCATTTGACTTACGTCCAGTCATTTTTCTTTCAGTCTACAGTTTCGCTTTAACTGGAAACAACTATTGCTTTTTAGTCTTTCGTGCCAACGTCCAAAGAGTCTGAGCTCCAGGACCATGGATTAATTTTAAAGCTTTCATTATACCCGAGCAACGCCGGGCTATACTACTAGTTGTAAAATAAAAGAATAAAATAAAACAATGACATTATGTAATTAGAAAAAATCTTTAAATTGCTTTTATAAATTCGCTATATCAAGGATACTATTGTTGTGAGAAAACTTTTTTCGAGTAATAATTTTTACAAGAACTTCATTCATTTTTTAATTTGTGATGTAACAAGTCTTAAATTTTTCAACCTTAATTTAATAAATAATATGTTAAGTGAAAACTATTTAATAATCCTAAATAGAAAAACTTAATACAAATTATCATCAAACACTTTAAAAAATTAAAAAAATTTGAGGTTTTTGTGTATAAACGTGACCATATTTGTATGCACAATCAACCAAACTCAACATTATAAGCAAATAGGAGCAATGATTATAGTACATTTAAAGTCAACATTTCTAAAATTAGATTAAGGAGAATATTTACCAAAATTTAAGAAATATATGAGTTTTTAAAAATTATATAAAAAAGCCCTAACGTCATTTTCTTAAATTACGTTTTACAGATAACGTCTCCGAAGAAAATCAGATTGTCAACACGTCAAAACAGCTACTGTTGCCTTAAAAACACGGCTACAGTTGAACTAAAAATGCGTTTCTGTGATATTTTCACTTTAATGAAAACTAAAAAGAAAGCGTCAAGGAATATTTTCCATTTTTAAAAATTTACTTAAAAAGTTATGAATCCTTTTTTTGTGTGTGTGTGGTGCTACTTAAATAAAGCTTTCAGTTAGAAATAACCCAAAAAGCTGAAACATTGTGAATGGCAAACATGAAAACGATACTGAAAATAATTATAGAAAACAAAAATAAAAAATAAAGGTTGTACAAAAAAGAGAAATAAAAGATAAGACTATTTCTTCTTCTTCTTCTTCTTCTATATGACTTGTTCTTTCAGGACGTAGGCGATCATGGCCTTCCATCTTCCTGGTGGCTCTGAGAAGCACGCAGCCCCCGTTCTGTCATCCACCTGCTCAGACCCTTCAAATATGATATCCGTTGCTTTCTTCTGTCTCTTTTTTCCTTCTATCTGACCTGTTAGTGTCAGGTTCTCCAAACCCTTCTTCCTTATTGCATGTCCCAGGTACTTCAGTTGTCTCTTCCTGATGCTCAGTATTAATTTCCTTTTTGTTTCCATCTTTTCCAAAGCTTTATCATTGCTCTTATGCTCGGTCCATGATATCCGCAGCATCATTCTGTAGAACTACATTTCAGCTGCTTCAAGTTTTCCCCTCATCTTTGATGATATTGTCCAGCATTCACTGCCATATTGAAAAACTGACATCACATAGCAATCTAGAATTCTCTTCTTTGTTTCTAGAGAAAGTTTCCTGTGTCTTAATACTTTACTCAGCTCCTGGAACTCGTCCTTCACCATGCTAATTCGCCTTCGGATTTCTGTGTCGCACTTTCCGTCTTCTGTTAGAACGCTTTCTAGGTATTTAAATCGTTGTATCTGCTTGGTTTTAATATCTTCTAAGTGTATTTGGCTTTTTGGGTTGCTCTTTTTACTGATGATCATGCATTCGGTTTTCTTGCAGTTTATTTGTAGTCCTTTTTTGTCACTCTCTTCAGCCATCTTCTGTAGGAGGTCATTGAGTTTCTTGTCCGTGTCTGTCATCAGAAACTGTATCGTCTGCGTATCTTCTGTTATTCAAATTGAGGCTCTCGATTATAAATCCTGGCATAACATCTAGGGTCATTAAAATAATCTCGCTGTACAAGTTGAACAGATCAGGTGAAAAGACACATCCTTGTCTTACTCAACTTCTATCTTTGTATATCTGTTGATTTCGTTACCTGTCCGTATGCAGGAAGGTTGCTTTCAGTAGACATTCTTGATTACTCTTATTTACTCTACTAAAAACAATAAGTATAGTTATTTAAAGAAAACGGTAAATAATAAAATCGAATGGACGAAGGAAAGAAAGTGTTAAATTAAAAAAAATAATGTCAAATGATAAAGAAAAGAAGAGTTTAAGCTTTAAATAAAGTAAAAGGCATTAAAGAATAAAACCGCAAAGAAAGAAAAAACGCGTAAAAGAAAGAAAAAAATTCAAATCAATAAGACGTGAAGGAAAAACAAAAAGAGAATATCCCTTCAAAAGATCCTCCCGAATGCCTGGCACTCGGGAATTTCAGACTGATTTTGTAAATCCTAAGCTGTTAATTTGACGGGACAGTCGGAGTCAGATTTCATGAGATTAGGCGTTCGCTGGAGATGACGTCATTAACTGCATCGACGGCGATTCGCTCTTTTCTGATGTCCTTCCAATTCTTAATATTCGTGCTGTCTGACACTTCCTTTCCTTTTCTTGATTCTTTTTTTTTTAACTATTTGCAGCGTTCTTAATTCCTCCTTTATACCTGCTTAGTTTAATGCCGTACAGCGCTAAATAGGGCGAAAATCGAAATAGCCAGGCTGTTCTTACTCTAGTCCACCACGGTAGGCGTATTTGTAGAATATCACTATATTCACACCCACATACGTACATGCATCAAAACAACACGCTTGCTTTTATCCGCGGGACACGTCATATTAGCAGGCAGTGATTGGTTATTCTTGACTAATCATTTTGTGTGCAAGTCTAAAACCATTTTTCCCGCGCTGTCTAACCGGTCCAATAGACGACTATTTAAGCAGGGTACACACGTGTTGAATCTTCAGTGAGAGCCCAAGCTATCGAGATAGCTGGGGTCATGCGTATAATTCTCACTCACACGAACACACCCGCACTCGATTGCAGGTAGCAATGGGCGGCGTGAAATTATTTCTCATACATACATATGTGTAAGCACACACACATTTTCACATACAAACTTCATTGGGAACCCAACTGCAGGAGGCCTTTGAGGGAACATGTGACAACCTCTAATATACAGAACATTCTATCAGCAAGATTTCAGCTGCCTCTTGAATCCACGCCAGTGGAAACTAAGTCTTACTCACATTCCTACGCATTCACACACAGACATGAACATTTCAACTGTATAGACCTTCAGTTGGACTCTGTATTAAGCATTTTGTCGAAGCAATGTTAATTCAAACATAATTCCACTCAACACTTTCAAACAACTATCTCAAGAACATTATGTTAATAATTCTTCCTTCCTGAACAGACTGTATTTCATTCAACCTATTTCCAAGAACTTTCATTACACAGTTGATTTTCTCTCAACTTTGCAGTCTATGGGAGAAAACTCTTTTCCCTTCTTCGTACTTGTAAACAGTTATATGTATACTGTTCTCGGACCTTTGTATATTTGTTAATGCATGTCTATATTGGTTACAACTGGTGTCGTTATATTATTTCTGGAGTCATGTCTAAATTCTAATCACAAATTTAAATAATATATGGTGGGCATATCTATTTGCTGACGAGATCAACCTTCAAAAGCGCATTTTAGATTTAAGTTCGAATAACCAACCTTTGAGCTCTTATGAAAAACGTAAATATTTCATCAATTGAATAGGCTCTTTTACTGGTTTATTTTGAATATCTAAACCTGTAGTAGTAGAGAGATGGTTGAATGTTTATTGAATTGGCCTTGTATAAAACACAAGCAAAATTATAGGTTTTATAAGAATTATCAGAAAGTTATCAGGAGGTGGATTTATGAAAGAATAAATGTATATCTTTTCTGTGTTTAAATAGAGATTTATTAATAGAAAAGAATAACACGAATTAGTAGAAGTTAAACGTTCAATAAGAACAGTATTAAGCACTTAAGGGTATCAAGAGTTCGTAGTAGTAACTTGTGTGGATGTATGTATGAGCGTTATCGTTGGGTAGGAATGTCTTTGAAGTAATCTCTCAGTCTTAAAGGGTTCAGTTCGGTTGTTGTTGGGACGCCCGCGCCTATTCGGCTATAATGGACTATCCCATTACTATGTAAAGTAATGGTGGCATCTACGTAAGAGAGTGTGCCGAGCAGCCGATCGACAAGTCAGTCGTAGACTTCCGGTGACGACCCGGAAGTACCCATTGCTCATACTACGTCTTACGACGGTTGAGACGATTAACCTTTATTCTTGTATTGGATACTAATAACCTTTGTAAATACTATTTTCACGGAATACAACAATTAACCTATTCCTGTTGTTGAGTTATTTATTCTTACTCACGACATAACAGTTATCAAATATAAAAAAAAGACAGACGGGTGTACGATGAAGAGGAAGGAGTTGAGAGAGAAAGAGAGAGGTAATAATAATGATTGCTTGACGTTTGTCAAGGGACGTGTTAATAACGCTCGTCATCTTTCTGGCGACAGGCGAGCTTGACCCATCTTTTATTTCGTTTGTAATGATCGAAAAGGTAATTTGGGAATTCACTCCCGGGTGTGATTCCGGCTTTTTTTTATTATGTATTGTATTGTATTGTAGCGGCATTCACCCAGGACGGGTTGAGCCGGCATCCCCAAGAACATTTGAAGTGTCTCTCCCAGCGGCGGCCCACGATCGGCGATCTTGAGCCAGCTCCACTCCGATCTCTGCCCAGTCCCGGTTCCACCTCCGAAATCCCACGACATTTGGGCCCGAGATCGGCTCCATGTCCCCCTTCAGCGTGGTTGCCCACGTCTTCAGCTGACCCCCCGCACGCTTGCGCCAGCCCGGTAGGGGCCTCGGGAAGAGGCAGTCGCGAATCAGCTCACCCGGAGGACAGCGCGCAGCATGGCCGAACCAACGCAGTCGACGGAGTCGGAGAGCAGCCGGTATCGGTTGAAGACGGCATGTTTGACGAAGGGTCGATGTCCGCACCCGATCAATCCGCCGGAAACGCAGGATGCGCCGGAGACAGTCATTGTCGAAGACCTCCACCCTCTTGAGGTCCGCCACGCGCACCGGCCACGTCTCGCAGCCATACAGCAAGATGGATCGCACAACAGCTTGGTAGACGCGGCTCTTTGTACGCAGGGCGATCTCCCGCCTTGACCAGAGACACTTCTGGAGGCGGTTGAAGGCGGCCCTCGCAAGGTTGATGCGACGCCCGATCTCATCGCCACCCTGGCCGTTCGGGACAAAAGACGAGCCCAGATAGATGAAGTGGTCCACCATCTCCAGGGGTGTTCCGTCGAGCAGGATGGGTTGTTGGGCCTCTGGAGGCAACAGCGCCGTCATCACCTTCGTCTTTGCAGCATTGATGCGCATGCCGACCGCGCACGCGCTGGTATGCACTCGGCTGACGGCCGCCTGCACCTCCTCGATGCTGTCACCAAGAAGGACAATGTCGTCAGCGTACGCCAGGTCGGTCACGGCGAATTCGCGGCCCACCCGAACCCCAGTGAAGCCTTGAAGGGCGCTCATCAAAATCCAGTCAATAGCGTAGTTGAAGAGCGTCGGGGAGAGCACGCATCCCTGTCGCACACCAGTGCGGACCTCAAACGCCCCGGTCTCAGCACCGTAAGCACGAACACGTGTCCTCGTCTCCCGGTAGTAGGCCTGAATCAGACGCAGCAGCTTTGGCGGAATGCCATCGTCTCGCATGATAGTCCACAGAGCGCTGCGGTCCACCGAGTCGAAGGCCGCTGCAAAATCGATGAAACAGAGCACCGTCGGTTGTTGGTAAGACCAGCGCGTCTCCAGTATCCGGCGTAGACAAAAGATCTGGTCAGAGCACCCCCTACCCGGACGGAAACCAGCCTGGCTTGGGCGGGTACGGAGGTCGCGAGCGAGTTGGAAGCGCTTCAGTAGCAGGACTGTGAACAGTTTGGCCGAAATATCGATCAGGCTGATTCCGCGGTAGTTGCTACATACTCGTTTGTCGCCTTTTTTGAAGAAGGGGAGAAGCACTGCCTCTCTCCAGTCAGCGGGGACGACCTCTGTGTTCCAGATCTTCATCAGGAGGCGGTGTAACCATGGCACCATCACCTCGGAACAGCTTTTGAAGATTTCAACTGGAAGGCCATCTTCACCGGGGGCCCTGTTGTTCTTCAGCTGAAAGAGAGCCACGCGAACTTCATCTGGCGTCGGTGGATCCGTGTTGCAGGCATATGTTGTTGCTGTAGATGTGCCGGCATGGACAGGGGTTGGTGCTGGATCATGGTTAAGCAGAGCACTAAAATGCTCTTGCCACCTGTCAAGCCGGGCTTTTTTTATTAGACGACGAACAAACTCGTCGGCACACGAAAAGATCCTTAAAAGAATTTGTTTCTGACAAATGAAGATCATTTGAATTTTTTATTTAGATGTTTCCTTATTTTCTATTGGCCGAAAAACATTTCGCATCAAGGCGTGAAATTTAACGAGTTTGGTTTTGGATTTGCTTAAGCGTGTGTGCTAAGCAAAGTTTGTAAAATCGAATGATTTTATTTTTAACAAAATCAATAAGTGCGGTTTCCGGTTTTCTCTTTTCCAATCTTTTCACTCTTTTCCTTTATTATTTTTTTTTTTTCAATTGGAGTAGATAGACTAAACTATCGCCCGGTTCACACTCCACCCACATCTATTGAACAGGTGAAGAGGCTCATCCCTTGTTTCCTGTTTAGGATGCGGTTTCCGGTTTTCTCTTTTCCAATCTTTTCACTCTTTTCCTTTATTATTCTTTTTTTTTCAATTGGAGTAGATAGACTAAACTATCGCCCGGTTCACACTCCACCCACATCTATTGAACAGGTGAAGAGGCTCATCCCTTGTTTCCTGTTTAGGATGTGGTTTCCGGCTTTCTCTTTTCCATTCTTTTTACCCTTACGTAGCCCCCTGCGCATCAGTGGCGTTACCGCCTTGCTCGGGGTGATATGATTAAAAAAAAAAAAAAAAAGTCAGCATTTGAATTTTAAATCTAGATTTTTTGTTCACTACAAAACTACTTATACTAATACCTAACCCCCCTTCTTTTTATCCGTCTCTACCCAATCTTTCTTTTTCTCTTTCTTCTAAATACATATCAATCTATTTTTCTTTTTCCTACTTTTTATCCTTGCTTTTTTTCTTTCTTTCTTTCTTTCTTTCTTTCTTTCTTTTATACAATCTTATTTTATCACAAACCCCTTCTTTCTTTTTCGTTTTTATGGAAAAAAAACTTATGCCATTTTTATATTTGAAATTAAAACATTATCAAATTGAGTCTAACTGGAATAAACAAACACACACTTACATAGACACACGTGTAGCCATGCGCAGATGCACACAAAATGTGTCTGGGTATCCGGATTTTCGAATCTCTCAAGAATCTGACTTCGTATAACTGCGTAAGTTTTCTTTGTAAAGACTGAGGCATGGCGTTGCGAAATTTTGAGACAAAATTAAGTGACTTATCTATGGAGCTATGGTAATGTAGCTTTTTATATATAGGAATACCAAATGTAATAACTTGGGTTCTTAGTGTACAGTATTTACATTATTCGGACTATTGTTCTCATCTATGTTGCCATTTGTACGACGTTTCGGCCGTTCTACGCTCCGGCCTTCTTCAGGTGCAAGGAGTTTCGAGAATCGGAAAAAAAATATGTTCAGAAGCACTTTTCGAGCATTAACCGGTCAGACTGTCCTACGTGGCCAAGGGATCAAAGGACAGCATTTCTAATGAAGCTTTTCCCTAGTGGACGCAGACTCGAATTCAGCCGGAGGATGTGCAATCTTTTTACTGGAATATTTAGTCTGGTAGATGCAAATATAACTATTTTTGTCTCAGATTAAAAATTATTTCAATTTGTTTTTCTTCCTTTTCTTTCTTTCTTTCTTTCTCTCTTTTCTATATTTCTTTCTTTATTTTTTTACTTTTAATTTTCCTTACTTTTTACTTTTCGCTTTTCTAACAGTTCTTTTCTGTCTGCCATTTGAATGGCATGTTCAAGTTTTAAACCCAACGATGATTTTTTTAAAAGATTGGACGAAAGAAAGGGAAAGATAGAAAGAAAATTCTTATTACGTATTTTCTTTCTTGTTTGCTTCCTTTCATTTTTTTCTTTCGTTCTGGCTTTAACATTGTTACCTTTTCGTAGTCCCTTTTTCATTTGACGCGTAAGGAACAGTAACATAGCTCCGGGGAAAATATTGGAATATCATTGCAGATTGTGGATTTGAAAAAAAGGGAAGCAGCAATTCAGCGGTGAACGAGACAAAAAAATAAAAAAAAAAATAATAAATAAAAAAAGATAAGAAAAATTCAAGATTAAAAATCAAAACTGAAAATACACCAATCACCATAACTGCCATCAAAATTATCATCACCACCACCACCGTTGATACCACCATCATCATCATCATCTTCAACATCACATGATCACCATCGCCACCGCCGCCACCACCATCACCACCACAACAACAACTATAAACATCATTACCACCACCACCACCACCACCACCACCATCACTATGATCATCATGATCATCACCAACGACATCGCCACTACCATCAATATCAGCATCATTATCACCAACACCACCACCACCACCACCACCACCATCACTATGATCATCATGATCATCACCAACGCCATCACCACCACCATCAATATCAGCATCATTATCATCACCACCACCACCACCACCACCATCACTATGATCATCATGATCATCACCAACGCCATCACCACCACCATCAATATCAGCATCATTATCATCACCACCACCACCACCACCACCACCATCATCATCGCCATCATCATTGTCATTATCATGGTCATCATCTTCACCGCTGCCACCACCATGGTCACCACCGTCACCGCCATCACCAGCATCAACGCTATCACCATCACCACCACCACCACTATCATCATCATCATCATCACCACCATCAACATCGCCATAATCATCATCAACTTCATCATTATCATCATCATCATCATCAAAAACACCACCATCGCAAACAACAAATAATAATAGCATAAATTGAATTTTGGAAATAATCAGAAAAGAAAAAAAAAGAAAACACGTAACAATTCTTTCCATGTCTCTAAAGAAAACTATTCATAAACTATAATTTTGGAATGCGAGAGAATCACTGAAGTATACTGGGGAAGTTTCGAGTTTCAACCTGAAATTAAATATAAATACAAACTTTAAACGAAATGGTCATAGTAAATAAAAAAGAGGTGTTAATTAAAGCCATATTCTTCTGGCGTCACTTTTAAATGACACCTTATTTTATTCAATTTATGTAGCATGTTTTGGTGTAATAGATATCGGCTCGGAATGAGAAATTGGAGAGCAGAGTTCGAATTCTAGTTGAATTCGTTGCATTTACTTGCCTGCAAATAACCTTGGAATGTTATTTATTGATCTCTTCTCCTTCCAGCTATGGATTAAATAGTAAAACATATTGGGTTCGATAACCTGGGTTGGTAACCAGTCTACCACAGAAAGTAGTGGCAACCTATCGCAGGAAAATATTCTGCGATAAAATTATTTTTCTAGACATGATTCCCCAAACGTGTATCACGTATAACCCTGAAATGACAGACCTCCTGATCAAAAAGAGTATAAGATAGAAAAAAAGAAATAAAAAATGTACAGGAAATAGTTTAAAAGCAGATGAAATTAAATGAAAAAAGAAAGAATGAAATAAATATTTGGTGATCTGAAGAATACAAAAAGTAAATGAAATAAAAAAGAAATGAATAAAAAGAATAAAGAAATATACAGGGAATAGTTTGTTAGAGGGTACCGGCTAAACGGTAGCCCCTTGGCTCAGAAAAAACGCAGGTTCGAATCCTTCCAAAGAGCGTTATTTTATTTTATTTTTGGATAATATTTATAATAAGATTTATTTTCTTAATTTTTCCTTCCATTCCATTTTGTCATCTGTTTTCCTTTTTCTACCCCCCCCCACCCCATTTTTATTATTATCTTCTTTTTAGGCATTTTTCTTTGTTTATATTCTCCAAAAAAAATCTACTGCTAAGAAGGTTGGGTCACTATGTCGATCCAGGATGTTTTTTCCGCCTGAATCCATCCTGCATATATATATATACAAGTCAACCATCCGTCCGTGCATGGAGTACTGTTGCCATTTATGGTCAGGCGCCCCTGCCGTTCTCCTCAGTGTTCTCGACAGGCTCCAAAGGAGAGTCTGTAATGTGATAGGTACTGATCTGGCGGCTCGACTGCAGCCACTTCCCCACCGTCGAAATGTGGCCCCCCTTTGTCTGATCTATAAATGCTTTCATGTCTTCTGCTCGGACGAACTTGTGCCTCCTCAACAGGTGTTTACTCGTGCAACCAGACTGGCAACTGGGTCCCACCCATTCACAGTCAGGTTAGCCAAATACAGACGACAATTCTACTCCTTCAGCTTCTTCTCTCGCACTTCACGCCTGTGGAACTCGCTCCCATATTCTTGCTTTCCTGACGGCTACAACCTCCAGAAATTTAAATGCAATGTCAATACTCATCTACTAACCACTGGACTCTAGCTCTCTCCCCACCCCCGTATAACCTCCCCTTTCTCTCCACCTATGCATCTGTCATCGCACCTGCTTTCTCAGCTTTCTATTGCTCCTTTCTAACTAGTTTGTACTCCTCACTCTTTTCTAATTAATCTTTTTACAGTTATGTAGCCCCCTGCACATCAGTAGCATTTCTGCCTTGCTTGGGGTGAAATGATTAAAAAAAAACGTTGCCTTTGTTGGGAACTTCAATAATAAATTTGTCTCAGGGAACAGCTGCCAGCGTTTAAGCCAAAATGGAGCTACAAGCTCCTAGAAAATTTGTACATTTTTTCTTTCTTTCTTTTCCGTCTTTTTGCACTTTCCAGCTTGTTCTTTCCTTCATTCGTTTTTCTTCATTCGTATCTTCTCTAGAAATAAAAAAAAACAAGTGAGTGGGTGAGTTAGATATATATATATATATATATAGAGAGAGAGAGAGAGAGAGAAAGCGGAGGCTATTCTTAGTTTTACTATTTCTATACTTTCAATCTTTCTTTTTTTTTCATTCTTTCATCCGTTTCTTTCCTTTGTCATTAATCTGGTATTTTTTCATTCTCTTACTGAATAGTTTTCCTTTTCTTTTTCTTTGTCTTTTCAGTCCTTTTTTTCCTTCTTTTCTTTGTTCCATTTAATTATTTTTCTTCGTTTAGCGCTTCTTAGTATTTTTTCTCTCCGTGTCTATGTTATTTCTCATTCTTTCTCGCTATCGTTTTCCCCACCATTTCCTTCTTTAGTTGTTTTCTTTATCCTTTTCATTTTTTATTTATTTTTCATTTTTCTTCTTTTTCTTTATTCCCTTTCTTTATTCCTTTTCTCTTATTTACTCAATGTCAGTTCCTATTCTAAAGTATTGTTCTTACTCCTCTTTTCTTTTGCTCTTCTTTTCTCTCTTCTTTTCTCTCGTGCTATTCTATTTCCCTCCTCTTCCTTCTTCTTCATCTTCGCCTTTTCTCAATCTTGATTTTTGCTACTGCATTTTTCTTATGCCTCGTTATTTTTTTTCTTTTCTCTTCTTCGTTTGGTTTGTAATTTTTTGTCTATCTTTTCTTTTCGCAATTATTTCTTCTTTTCGTACTATTTTTCTTATTTTCGTTTGTTTTTTCTTTTACCAGGAATACTTTTTCATTTTTTTCTTTCTTTAGTTTCTATTCTTTTTTGCTTGTCTAAAACTTGACCTGTTCGCTATTTTGCTTTCCTTTCCTCTTTTTCTTTTTTCTTTATTTTTCTTCTTCCGCTTTCCTTTTTTATTTCATATACTTTTTTATTTTTATTTATTTCTCTTTCTCATACTATTTCTTTTTTCAAGCATATATTCTTTTTTCTTCTTCTTCTTCTTCTTCTTCTTCTTCATCTTCTTCTTTATTCCCTCTCTCATACTTCCCACAACACAACAGCCTCTTTCTTTCCGACTCCATTCTTATCTTAATCCCAAACACTCACCCTAAGAGCATTTCACCAACAGAGACAAAACCGGCGCCTCCAATCAAAAATGACCACAACAAAATCACAACCAATAAAATTTAAACGAAAATGAATTCTTAAAACTGGACGTTGGTCAAGAAGCGAGCACAAAAAAAAAATCACTAAATTGTTTTTAGTCGACCAGACAATTACTGTAAATCAAATCGCTCAGCTTAAGAACTGATTTTTTCTATATATATTTGGTAAATTGTCTGAAAGGTTCTAATTGACCAGACAGGTAATTCACGGTGAAAATAGTTTGCTTGAATTTACGATACTTCATCCCTGACAAGGAGAGCCGCGCAGTAGAAAGTGAATAAATCTTAAAATGGAAACAGCCAATGCACTAAAATAAAATAAAAAGTTAACATAAGATTTTATTGGTGCCATATTATAAAAATATAAATAAAAATCTAGTATTTGGTGCTTCCTGTGCTCATGAGATAGAAGTGCATGGGGTACATCATATTTAAGACTCAGACCTGGATACAATGCACTAGCAAACAACTCATAGAACACACCAATATGTTAGCCATCACAGAGTCTAAAGGAGTACCCATTGACATCCCGTCAATCTGCCTATACATCACATTTTCGAAACTGAATTCAACAGACATGGTGGCTCGAATTTTAAAATCTTTAAATGCACGTGCATTAAATTATTTAGTTTTAAATCGTCTGTACTGAGTGGGTTGTTATTCATTCACCAAAACACCTTTCACGAGCTCAATAAAAAAAAAATTCAGAAATACGAGTGGGAGTGACATGACTTCGATACAAAACATCCTTAAGGACACATGGCCCAGTAAATATAGACGCTGGTTAGTTCCTGTGAACTGATCCAAAGAGTTGTGAGTTCAATATCAGGCTACAACAGCGGTGAACAAGTAACCTACAGGGTTAGAGGAAGATAACTCAGGATTTCTAATTGAGGCATTGTTACGCAAGGAATGGAGTTCATATACCCAGTGATTGTAATAAAGAGTTCGATTCGAAATTTCTAGCACCTGAAGAAGGTGAAGCATACAACGACCGAAACGTCGTACAAACGGCAACAAAGATGAGGACAATAGTCGGAATAATATAAATACGGTAAGGTATTAATCAGTCTATTCTCATTCCAGCTATTTTTTTTTTAATCATTTCACCCCGAGCAAGGCGGAAATGCCACTGATGTGCAGGGGGCTACATAAATGTAAAAAGATTAATTAGAAAAGAGTGAGGAGTACAAACTAGTAAGAAAGGAACAATAGAAAGCTGAGCAAGCAGGTGCGATGACAGATACATAGGTGGAGAGAAAGGGAAGGTTATACGGGGGTGGGGAGAGAGCTAGAGTCCAGTGGTTAGTAGATGAGTATTGACATTGCATTTAAATTTCTGGAGGTTGTAGCCGTCAGGAAAGCAAGAATATGGGAGCGAGTTCCACAGGCGGGAAGTGCGAGAGAAGAAGCTGCAGGAGTAGAATTGTCGTCTGCATTTTGCTAACCTGACTGTGAATGGGTGGGACCCAGTTGCCAGTCTGGTTGCACGGATAAGCACCTGTTGAGGAGGCATCAGTGACTTAAGTTCGTTCTAGCAGAAGCCATGAAATTATTTATAGAACAGACAAAGGGAGGCCACATTTCGACGATGGGGAAGTGGCTGCAGTCGAGCCGCCAGATCAGTACCTATCACATTACAGACTCTCCTTTGGAGCCTGTCGAGAACACTGAGGAGAACGGCAGGGGCGCCTGACCATAAATGGCAACAGTACTCCATGCACGGACGGATGGTTGACTTGTATATGTATATGCAGGATGGATTCAGGCGGAAAAAAACTTCCTGGATCGACATAGTGACCCAACCTTCTTAGCAGTAGAGGGCTCACAGTGGAGTATATACAGGGTGGACCAAAATTAGGCTCGCAGTTGTTTCCGTATTTGTTTCACAACCAGATACTACCTTCATTTAACCTTTCCACAGCGTTGTTACTGAATAATCAGCAGTGTCAAAAAGCCACCGAGCTTACATGATCTAATAAAAATAATTCTTTGGTGGGTGTAGTTGCTGTATAATACCTTAGTCGGTGTGGAATAATGCCGGAGGTCACCGGAAGCTACAAATGTCAATTGGGACAATTAATTAAGTGACGTCAGCTCTCACAGAGAATCAGTTTTAGTTTTGACTTAGGAGTTGAGTTGCAAACAGCAGTCAGACAGAGACTGGCTGCTGACCTCGATGCGTGTTTAATCGACCAGATCCGCCCTACCGCTTTGTTAAAAAGAACAGAAGAAAAGCGAATAAAATATGATTAGATATTCTTAATTATATACACATTATATATTTGATGCCTATCGATTTTTATCAGTTGTGACAAAGTACGCCATTTTGATTCACATAGGGTTCAGTTTATTTCATTATTTATCTGTGAAAGATAATCAACATTTAGTTGCAGCAGATTCTCGCCAAATTGTCACCAGTTTATGTATTGTCATTTATGATAGACGTCAAATTGGTTCCAGCATTGTTATCGAAAAGAACAAGACGCAGTTGCCATTTGTACGACGTTTCGTCCCTTTTTTTTAATCGTATCACCCCGAGCAAGGCGGTAACGCCACCGAAGCGTCGGAGGCTACGTAAGAGTGAAAAGATTGGAAAAGAGAAAGCCGGAAACCACATCCTAAACAGGGAACAATGGATGAGCCTCTTCACCTGTTCAATAGACATGGGTGAAGTGTGAACCGGAGCGATAGTTTAGTCTATCTACTCCAATTGAAAAAAAAAAGAAAAGAGTTAAAAGATTGGAAAAGAGAAAGCCGGAAACCACATCCTAAACAGGGAACAAGGGGTGAGCCTCTTCACCTGTTCAATAGACGTGGGTGGAGCGTGAACCGGGCGATAGTTTAGTCTATCTACTCCAAATGAAAAAAAAAAGAAAGAAAGAGAGTTAAAAGATTGGAAAAGAGAAAGCCGGAAACCATCCTAAACAGGGAACAAGGGGTGAGCCTCTTCACCTGTTCAATAGACGTGGGTGGAGTGTGAACCGGGCGATAGTTTAGTCTATCTACTTTCCAATTGAAAAAGAAAAAACGAAAGAAGTGAAAAGAATGAAAAATTAAAGCAGGAAAGAGCATCTAAGCAGGGAACACGGGATGAGCCTTTTCGCCTGTTCAATAGACGTGGGTGGAGTGTGAAACGGGCGATAGTTTAGTCTATCTACTCCAATTGAAAAAAGAAAAAAACGAAAAGAGTGAAAAGAATGAAAAATTAAAGCAGGAAAAGGCTTATCCTAAGCAGGGAACACGGGATGAGCCTCTTCACCTGTTCAATAGACGTGGGTGGAGTGTGAACCGGGCGATAGTTTAATTCTATCTACTCAAATTGAAAAAGAAAAAACGAAAAGAGTGAAAAGAATGAAAAATTAAAGCAGGAAGAGCATCCTAAGCAGGGAACACGGGATGAGCCTCTTCACCTGTTCAATAGACGTGGGTGGAGTGTGAACCGGGCGATAGTTTAGTCTATCTACTCCAATTGAAAAAAGAAAAAAACGAAAAGGGGTAGAAAGAATGAAAAATTAAAGCAGGAAAAGAGCATCCTAAGCAGGGGAACACGGGATGAGCCTCTTCACCTGTTCAATATGCTTGTCTGGGTGGAGTTTGAACCAGGCGATAGTTTAGTCTATCTACTCCAATTGAGAAGAAAAAACGAAAGAGTGAAAAGAATGAAAAATTAAAGCAGGAAGAGCATCCTAAACAGGGAACACGGGATGAGCCTCTTCACCTGTTCAATAGACAAGGGTAAGGAGTGTGAACCGGGCGATAGTTTAGTCTATCTACTCAATTGAAAAAGAAAAAACGAAAAGAGTGAAAAGAATGAAAGGAAGAGCATCCTAAACAGGGAACACGGGATGAGCCTCTTCACCTGTTCAATATAGAACATTAAGTGGAGTGTGAACCGGGCAAATGGTTAGTCTATCTACTCCAATTGAAAAAGCGAAAGAAGAGTGAAAAGAATGAAAAATTAAAGCAGGAAAGAGCATCTAAACAGGGGAACACGGGATGAGCCTCTTCACCTGTTCAATAGACGTGGGTGGAGCGTGAACCGAGGCGATAGTTTAGTCTATCTACTCCAAATGAAAAAAAAAGAAAGAAAAGAGTTAAAAGATTGGAAAAGAGAAAGCCGGAAACCACATCCTAAACAGGGAACAAGGGGTGAGCCTTTTCACCTGTTCAATAGACGTGGGTGGAGCGTGAACCGGGCGATAGTTTAGTCTATCTACTCCAATTGAAAAAGAAAAAACGAAAAGAGTGAAAAGAATGAAAAATTAAAGCAGGAAAGAGCATCCTAAACAGGAAACACGGGATGAGCCTTTTCACCTGTTCAATAGACGTGGGTGGAGTGTGAACCGGGCGATAGTTTAGTCTATCTACTCCAATTGAAAAAGAAAAAACGAAAAGAGTGAAAAGAATGAAAAATTAAAGCAGGAAAGAGCATCCTAAACAGGGAACACGGGATGAGCCTTTTCGCCTGTTCAATAGACGTGGGTGGAGTGTGAACCGGGCGATAGTTTAGTCTATCTACTCCAATTGAAAAAGAAAAAACGAAAAGAGTGAAAAGAATGAAAAATTAAAGCAGGAAAGAGCATCCTAAGCAGGGAACACGGGATGAGCCTTTTCGCCTGTTCAATAGACGTGGGTGAAGTGTGAACCGGGCGATAGTTTAGTCTATCTACTCCAATTGAAAAAGAAAAAACGAAAAGAGTGAAAAGAATGAAAAATTAAAGCAGGAAAGAGCATCCTAAACAGGGAACACGGGATGAGCCTTTTCGCCTGTTCAATAGACGTGGGTGGAGTGTGAACCGGGCGATAGTTTAGTCTATCTACTCCAATTGAAAAAGAAAAAACGAAAAGAGTGAAAAGAATGAAAAATTAAAGCAGGAAAGAGCATCCTAAGCAGGGAACACGGGATGAGCCTTTTCGCCTGTTCAATAGACGTGGGTGGAGTGTGAACCGGGCGATAGTTTAGTCTATCTACTCCAATTGAAAAAGAAAAAACGAAAAGAGTGAAAAGAATGAAAAATTAAAGCAGGAAAGAGCATCCTAAGCAGGGAACATGGGATGAGCCTTTTCACCTGTTCAATAGACGTGGGTGGAGTTTGAACCGGGCGATAGTTTAGTCTATCTACTCCAATTGAAAAAAAAAAAAGAAAAGAGTTAAAAGATTGGAAAAGAGAAAGCCGGAAACCACATCCTAAACAGGGAACAAGGGGTGAGCCTCTTCACCTGTTCAATAGACGTGGGTGGAGCGTGAACCGGGCGATAGTTTAGTCTATCTACTCCAAATGAAAAAAAAAAGAAAGAAAAGAGTTAAAAGATTGGAAAAGAGAAAGCCGGAAACCACATCCTAAACAGGGAACAAGGGATGAACCTCTTCACCTGTTCAATAGATATGGGTGGAGCGTGAACCGGGCGATAGTTTAGTCTATCTACTCCAAATGAAAAAAAAAGAAAGAAAAGAGTTAAAAGATTGGAAAAGAGAAAGCCGGAAACCACATCCTAAACAGGGAACAAGGGGTGAGCCTTTTCACCTGTTCAATAGACGTGGGTGGAGCGTGAACCGGGCGATAGTTTAGTCTATATACTCCAATTGAAAAAGAAAAAACGAAAAGAGTGAAAAGAATGAAAAATTAAAGCAGGAAAGAGCATCCTAAACAGGGAACACGGGATGAGCCTTTTCACCTGTTCAATAGACGTGGGTGGAGTGTGAACCGGGCGATAGTTTAGTCTATCTACTCCAATTGAAAAAGAAAAAACGAAAAGAGTGAAAAGAATGAAAAATTAAAGCAGGAAAGAGCATCCTAAGCAGGGAACAAGGGGTGAGCCTTTTCACCTGTTCAATAGACGTGGGTGGAGTGTGAACCGGGCGATAGTTTAGTCTATCTACTCCAATTGAAAAAGAAAAAACGAAAAGAGTGAAAAGAATGAAAAATTAAAGCAGGAAAGAGCATCCTAAACAGGGAACACGGGATGAACCTCTTCACCTGTTCAATAGACGTGGGTGGAGTGTGAACCGGGCGATAGTTTCATCTATCTACTCCAATTGAAAAAGAAAAAACGAAAAGAGTGAAAAGAATGAAAAATTAAAGCAGGAAAGAGCATCCTAAACAGGGAACACGGGATGAGCCTCTTCACCTGTTCAATAGACGTGGGTGGAGTGTGAACCGGGCGATAGTTTAGTCTATCTACTCCAAATGAAAAAAAAAAGAAAGAAAAGAGTTAAAAGATTGGAAAAGAGAAAGCCGGAAACCACATCCTAAGCAGGGAACACGGGATGAACCTCTTCACCTGTTCAATAGACGTGGGTGGAGTGTGGACCGGGCGATAGTTTAGTCTATCTACTCCAATTGAAAAAGAAAAAACGAAAAGAGTGAAAAGAATCAAAAATTAAAGCAGGAAAGAGCATCCTAAGCAGGGAAAACGGGATGAACCTCTTCACCTGTTCAATAGACGTGGGTGGAGTGTGAACCGGGCGATAGTTTAGTCTATCTACACCAAATGAAAAAAAAAGAAAGAAAAGAATTAAAAGATTGGAAAAGAGAAAGCCGGAAACCACATCCTAAACAGGGAACAAGGGATGAACCTCTTCGCCTGTTCAATAGACGTGGGTGGAGTGTGAACCGGGCGATAGTTTAGTCTATCTACTCTAAATGAAAAAGAAAGAAAGAAAAGAGTTAAAAGATTGGAAAAGAGAAAGCCGGAAACCACATCCTAAACAGGGAACAAGGGATGAACCTCTTCGCCTGTTCAATAGACGTGGGAGGAGTGTGAACCGGGCGATAGTTTAGTCTATCTACTCCAAATGAAAAAAAAGAAAGAAAAGAGTTAAAAGATTGGAAAAGAGAAAGCCGGAAACCACATCCTAAACAGGGAACAAGGGATGAACCTCTTCGCCTGTTCAATAGACGTGGGTGGAGGTGAACCGGGCGATAGTTTAGTCTATCTACTCCAAATGAAACAAAAAAGAAAGAAAAGAGTTAAAAGATTGGAAAAGAGAAAGCCGGAAACCACATCCTAAACAGGGAACACGCGATGAACCTCTTCACCTGTTCAATAGACGTGGGTGGAGTGTGAACCGGGCGATAGTTTAGTCTATCTACTCCAATTGAAAAAGAAAAAACGAAAAGAGTGAAAAGAATGAAAAATTAAAGCAGGAAAGAGCATCCTAAACAGGAAACAAGGGATGAACCTCTTCACCTGTTCAATAGACCTGGGTGGAGTGTGAACCGGGCGATACTTTAGTCTATCTACTCCAATTGAAAAAGAAAAAACGAAAAGAGTGAAAAGAATGAAAAATTAAAGCAGGAAAGAGCATCCTAAACAGGAAACAAGGGATGAACCTCTTCACCTGTTCAATAGACGTGGGTGGAGTGTGAACCGGGCGATAGTTTAGTCTATCTACTCCAATTGAAAAAGAAAAAACGAAAAGAGTGAAAAGAATGAAAAATTAAAGCAGGAAAGAGCATCCTAAACAGGGAACACGGGATGAGCCTCTTCACCTGTTCAATAGACGTGGGTGGAGTGTGAACCGTGCGATAGTTTAGTCTATCTACTCCAAATGAAAAAAAGAAAGAAAAGAGTTAAAAGATTGGAAAAGAGAAAGCCGGAAACCACATCCTAAACAGGGAACAAGGGATGAACCTCTTCGCCTGTTCAATAGACGTGGGAGGAGTGTGAACCGGGCGATAGTTTAGTCTATCTACTCCAAATGAAAAAAAAGAAAGAAAAGAGTTAAAAGATTGGAAAAGAGAAAGCCGGAAACCACATCCTAAACAGGGAACAAGGGATGAACCTCTTCGCCTGTTCAATAGACGTGGGTGGAGTGTGAACCGGGCGATAGTTTAGTCTATCTACTCCAAATGAAAAAAAAAGAAAGAAAAGAGTTAAAAGATTGGAAAAGAGAAAGGCGGAAACCACATCCTAAACAGGGAACAAGGGATGAACCTCTTCGCCTGTTCAATAGACGTGGGTGGAGTGTGAACCGGGCGATAGTTTAGTCTATCTACTCCAAATGAAAAAAAAAAGAAAGAAAAGAGTTAAAAGATTGGAAAAGAGAAAGCCGGAAACCACATCCTAAACAGGGAACAAGGGATGAACCTCTTCACCTGTTCAATAGACGTGGGTGGAGGTGAACCGGGCGATAGTTTAGTCTATCTACTCCAAATGAAACAAAAAAGAAAGAAAAGAGTTAAAAGATTGGAAAAGAGAAAGCCGGAAACCACATCCTAAACAGGGAACACGCGATGAACCTCTTCACCTGTTCAATAGACGTGGGTGGAGTGTGAACCGGGCGATAGTTTAGTCTATCTACTCCAATTGAAAAAGAAAAAACGAAAAGAGTGAAAAGAATGAAAAATTAAAGCAGGAAAGAGCATCCTAAACAGGAAACAAGGGATGAACCTCTTCACCTGTTCAATAGACCTGGGTGGAGTGTGAACCGGGCGATACTTTAGTCTATCTACTCCAATTGAAAAAGAAAAAACGAAAAGAGTGAAAAGAATGAAAAATTAAAGCAGGAAAGAGCATCCTAAACAGGAAACAAGGGATGAACCTCTTCACCTGTTCAATAGACGTGGGTGGAGTGTGAACCGGGCGATAGTTTAGTCTATCTACTCCAATTGAAAAAGAAAAAACGAAAAGAGTGAAAAGAATGAAAAATTAAAGCAGGAAAGAGCATCCTAAACAGGGAACACGGGATGAGCCTCTTCACCTGTTCAATAGACGTGGGTGGAGTGTGAACCGTGCGATAGTTTAGTCTATCTACTCCAAATGAAAAAAAAAGAAAGAAAAGAGTTAAAAGATTGGAAAAGAGAAAGCCGGAAACCACATGCTAAACAGGGTACACGGGATGAACCTCTTCACCTGTTCAATAGACGTGGGAGGAGTGTGAACCGGGCGATAGTTTAGTCTATCTACTCCAAATGAAAAAAAAGAAAGAAAAGAGTTAAAAGATTGGAAAAGAGAAAGCCGGAAACCACATCCTAAACAGGGAACAAGGGATGAACCTCTTCGCCTGTTCAATAGACGTGGGTGGAGTGTGAACCGGGCGATAGTTTAGTCTATCTACTCCAAATGAAAAAAAAAGAAAGAAAAGAGTTAAAAGATTGGAAAAGAGAAAGCCGGAAACCACATCCTAAACAGGGAACAAGGGATGAACCTCTTCGCCTGTTCAATAGACGTGGGTGGGCGTGAACCGGGCGATAGTTTAGTCTATCTACTCCAAATTAAAAAAAAAAGAAAGAAAAGAGTTAAAAGATTGGAAAAGAGAAAGCCTGGAAACCACATCCTAAACAGGGAACAAGGGATGAACCTCTTCGCCTGTTCAATAGACGTGGGTGGAGTGTGAACCGGGCGATAGTTTAGTCTATCTACTCCAAATGAAAAAAAAAAAGAAAGAAAAGAGTTAAAAGATTGGAAAAGAGAAAGCCGGAAACCACATCCTAAACAGGGAACAAGGGATGAACCTCTTCGCCTGTTCAATAGACGTGGGTGGAGCCTGAACCGGGCGATAGTTTAGTCTATCTACTCCAAATGAAAAAAAAAAGAAAGAAAAGAGTTAAAAGATTGGAAAAGAGAAAGCCGGAAACCACATCCTAAACAGGGAACAAGGGATGAACCTCTTCGCCTGTTCAATAGACGTGGGTGGAGCGTGAACCAGGGCGATAGTTTAGTCTATCTTCTCCAAATGAAAAAAAAAAGAAAGAAAAGAGTTAAAAAGATTGGAAAAGAGAAAGCCGGAAACCACATCCTAAACAGGGAACAAGGGATGAACCTCTTCGCCTCTTCAATAGACGTGGGTGGAGCGTGAACCGGGCGATAGTTTAGTCTATCTACTCCAAATGAAAAAAAAAAGAAAGAAAAGAGTGAAAAGATTGGAAAAGAGAAAGCCGGAAACCACATCCTAAACAGGGAACAAGGGATGAACCCCTTCGCCTGTTCAATAGACGTGGGTGGAGCGTGAACCGGGCGATAGTTTAGTCTATCTACTCCAAATGAAAAAAAAAAGAAAGAAAAGAGTTAAAAGATTGGAAAAGAGAAAGCCGGAAACCACATCCTAAACAGGGAACAAGGGATGAACCTCTTCGCCTGTTCAATAGACGTGGGTGGAGCGTGAACCGGGCGATAGTTTAGTCTATCTACTCCAAATGAAAAAAAAAAGAAAGAAAAGAGTTAAAAGATTGGAAAAGAGAAAGCCGGAAACCACATCCTAAACAGGGAACACGGGATGAACCTCTTCGCCTGTTCAATAGACGTGGGTGGAGCGTGAACCGGGCGATAGTTTAGTCTATCTACTCCAAATGAAAAAAAAAAGAAAGAAAAGAGTTAAAAGATTGGAAAAGAGAAAGCCGGAAACCACATCCTAAACAGGGAACACGGGATGAACCTCTTCGCCTGTTCAATAGACGTGGGTGGTGCGTGAACCGGGCGATAGTTTAGTCTATCTACTCCAAATGAAAAAAAAAAGAAAGAAAAGAGTTAAAAGATTGGAAAAGAGAAAGCCGGAAACCACATCCTAAACAGGGAACACGGGATGAACCTCTTCGCCTGTTCAATAGACGTTGGGTGGAGTGTGAACCGGGCGATAGGAATTTTGAACCGAGCCCTTTATTACAATCCCTTGGGTATATAAACTCCATTCCTTGCGTATTCAGTCAGTGAAGTGCCATGCATGATAGACGCTTGGGCGATCATGTCTCGAAAGAGACATGACTGACTGACAGAAGATTATCCAGCAGTAGGTTGCCATTGCGTAGTAGTGCCTGTTTTTATAGTCATGAGTTATCTCTCTCTAACCCTGTAAATTACTTGTTCACCACTGCTGTAGCCTGGTATTGAACTCACAACTCTTTGAGTCATGTCACAGGAACTAATCAACGTCTATATTCACCAATGTACTAAACAGTATTGAACAAGTATGATTGTAACAAATAAATATAAATGTAATGAAGTGTGTTTTTTTTTAAATATAAATGCATATCTACTAAGTGTATATCTACTTTTGCCCACACTGTAGTTTTTGCGTAGCAATCATTTGTCAGTTATCAAAGACAGTATTTGCTTTGAATCTCACATAATACAAGAAATATTTTCACACCTGGCAGACGATCCTATTTAAGTTAAAAATAATTGTAATATGTAATAATTGATATGTGTTAAGTGATGTTCGTTGTCGTGCAGTGGATATCGGCTCAGAATGAAAAACGAAGAGCCGAGTTCGAATTCCAGTTGAATTCGTTGCATTCACTTACGTGCAAATACGCTTGAGAAAGGTATTAATTAGTCACTTCCCTCCAGCTATAGGTTAAATGACAGGACAGATTGGATTCTGTAGCCTTGGTTGGCAACCTGTTTACCTCAGAAAGTAATGGCGACCTACTGGAGTTGAATGTTGAACAATTTTGTACAAATATGATTATAGCATATAAATGCAATAAAATGCTTTTAAAAATGTAAAATACATACCGACTAACTCTTATTTTTTGCGCGATGATCAGGCAGAATATGATTAGCGGGTTCGATTCTCACTAAAGACATTTATGACAGAATTATGTAAGCTTATAAGCTTACAGAATTCAGTCATGGATTGGTGAAGCACACCTGTACGCTAAAGTTAGTAAACACATATCTACTAACTCCTAACTTTTGTAGTTTTGTGAGGTGGTCAGGTAGAATATGAATATTGGGTTCGAATCTCACAACAGACATTTTCTTGAATCATATAAGCTTACAGAATCTTGTCATGGGTTGGTGAAGCACACCTGTACGCTAAAGTTAGTAAACACATATCTACTAACTCCTAACTTTTGTAGTTTTGTGAGGTGGTCAGGTAGAATATGAATATTGGGTTCGATTCTCACAACAGACATTTTCTTGAATCATATAAGCTTACAGAATCTTGTCATGGGTTTGTGAAGCACACCTGTATGCTAAAGTTAGTAAACACGTACCTACTAATTCCTACTTATTGTTGATTTGCGTGATGATTAGACAGAATCTGAATAGTGGGTTCGATTCTCACTTCAGATTTTTTCTTCTTTCATATAAGCTTACAGAATTTTATGGATTGGTGAAGTACACCTGTAAGCTAAAGTTAGTAAATGCCTCGGGTGCCTAATAATGTTGGTCCGCTTAGTAGACTTGTCTCGCGGTTCATTATTAGATACTTGACATTGGGGCAGACGAAATTATAATAAGTAAATAAGTTTTCTTCTTCATGTGCCGTATTCCTTCAGGACGTAGGCGATCATGGACTTCCACTTGGTTCTGTCTCTTGTCGCTTCTAAATTTTTTTCTCTTGGTATCGCTCCCAAATCCCACTCAGCCATCCATTTGCTCAGGCCTCTCAAGTATGCCTCTCGCACCTTTCACCAGTCTCTCTTTCCTTCTATCCATCCAGTGTGTATTAAATTCTCCAAGCCATTCTTCCATATTATTTATTTTTTTTTTTTTAAAATCATTTCACCCCGAGCAAGGCGAAAACGCCACTGATGTGCAGGGGGTTACATAAATGTAAAAAGATTAATTAGAAAAGAGTGAGGAGTACAAACTAGCTAGAAAGGAACAATAGAAAGCATGTGCGATGACAGATACATAGGTGGATAGAAAGGGAAGGTTATACAGGGGGGGGGAGAGCTAGAGTCCAGTGGTTAGTAGATGAGTATTGACTTTGCATTTAAATTTCTGGAGGTTGTAGCCGTCAGGAAAGCAAGAATACGAGAGCGAGTTCCACAGGCGGGAAGTGCGAGAGAAGAAGCTGCAGGAGTAGAATTGTCGTCTGCATTTGGCTAACCTGACTGTGAATGGGTGGGACCCAGTTGCCAGTCTGGTTGCACGAGTAAACACCTGTTGAGGAGACATCAGTGACTTAAGCTCATCCGAGCAGAAGCCATTGATGCCTCCTCAACAGGTGTTTACTCGTGCAACCAGATTCCCAGGAACCTGATCTGCCTCTCTCTGGTGTTATTTTTGAGTTTTCTTTTTGTTTGCATCCACTCCAACACCTCATCGTTTCTCACGTGCCGAGTCCATGGTATCCTCAGCATTCTTCTGTAAAACCATATTTTTGCTGTCTCAAGCCTCTCCTTCATCCTTAATGAGATCGTCTAAGGTTCACTTTCATGCAGAAGGACATATATCACGTAGCTATGAACCACTCTTTTCTTTGTTTCAAATGAAATTTTTCTATTTCTAGTTAGCTTTTTAAATACGTCTTTGGTCGTGCCAATGCGTCTTTGGTTCTCAGTGTCGTACATTCCATCCTCTGTCAAAACACTTCCCAGGTATTTAAATTTATTTACTTGTTTTATTATAGTCTCTCCAACCTGTAATTGGCATTTTGGGATTTTTTTTTTTTTTTGCTGATGACCATACATTCGCTTTTCTTGAAGTTTATGCTAGTCGTCAATCCAGTGGAATTCTTTTCATTCACTTATGCGCAAAAACTCTTGGGAAATGTATGAATCCATCTCTCCCTTTCTAGCTATGAATAGCAGAACAGATTGGTGTTGACAATTACTCTACCGCAGAAAGTAATGGCAATCTATTGCGTAACACTCTCTTGCCTAGTCCGTGATGGATTGAAAGTGACATCATCGCCCAAGCGTGTATCATGTATAGTTTGTTTGGAGGTTTAACGACCTATCAATCCTTATGGGACCATTTAAGGTCATAACCAATGATTTTGGGTAAGGTTATTTTTACAATATTTTTCTTTTCGAGTATCAAGATTCATTGGGATTTGTTTTTAAGAGCAGGTACCCAAGTCCTACTCTTGTTATTTAACCCATAACTGCGGGGAAGGGACGGATTGATACCTTTTCCAAGGGTACTCATGCTTAAGTGAATGCAGGGTATTCAATAGGAATTCGAACTCGGCTAACTAATTTCTCTTTCCGAGCCGATATCCACTGCACCACAACGCACAACGCACATCCGTCACTATACGCTTACAGCACCTGTTATTCTCAAGCGGTTACCCATCTAAGTACTGACCAGGCTGAACGTTGCTTAACTTCGGTGATACCAACGAGAACCGGTGTCTTCAACGTGATAGGCTGTAAGCCGTATCATCTATAGTAATTACCTCATTAAATCGTCAATAAAGAAAATACGTGCTGTTCGACCAATATTTTGTGTCAGAAAATTTGTATATTTAACGACCTATAACGAAAACAATTACGTATACTATCCACTCCTTACACAAAATATAAGGAAAATTAAAATTACATGCCAAAATTATTATAAGAAATGTATTTATTGCCTTTGTAATTACCAGAGTTTCCCAATGATTTTGCATCATCGCTCGCATTCACAAGAATTCATTCCAGAAGCTGAGTAGGGTATTCAGAGACAAAAAGATTTTCTGGAAACAAAGAAGATAATACTGGACTGTACTATCCATATATGGTAGTGAATTTTCGGCAATATCATCAAAGATGAAGGGGACACTTGAGGCAACTGAAATGTGTTTCTACAGAAGGATGCTGAGGATACCATAGCTCGAACATGTGAGCAACGATGAGGTTTTGAAAGGGATAGAAACGAAAAGGAACTTAATACTTACCATCAGAAAAAGATAGTTGAGCTTCCTGGGACATTTAATGAGTAAGGCGGGCTTGGAGAATTCGATACTCACAAGTCAGATATAAGAGATGAGAGACATCGGAAAACACGTTGTAACATACTTGATAGACTTGAGCAAGTGACTAGCAGAGCGGGGTTTGGCGGTCCCAAATATTCAAAAGCATATCAAAATTACTTGGTAAAAGTCGGTTCTTCTTTATTTATTTGCCGTGTCGTTTCAGAACGTAAGCGATCATGAACTTCCACATCTCCCTAGCCGTAGTGGCTCTTAGTACGATTTTTCCGGTTTTCCACCCAAACCACGCTCTGCCAGTCACTTGCTCAAGTCTATCAAGTATGTTACAACGTGTTTTCCGCTGTCTCTCATCTCCTATATCTGACTTGTGAGTATCGAATTCTCCAAGCCCACCTTACTCATTAAATGTCCCAGGAAGCTCAACTATCTTTTTCTGATGGTAAGTATTAAGTTCCTTTTCGTTTCTATCCCTTTCAAAACCTCATCGTTGCTCACATGTTCAAGCTATGGTATCCTCAGCATCCTTCTGTAGAAACACATTTCAGTTGCCTCAAGTGTTCCCCTTCATCTTTGATGATATTGCCGAAAATTCACTGTCATATATGGATAGTACAGTCCAGTATTATCTTCTTTGTTTCCAGAAAATCTTTTTGTCTCTGAATACCCTACTCAGCTTCTGGAATGAATCCTTCGCCATGTTAATTCGTCTTCAGATCTCAGTATCACTGTTTCTGTTCTGTTTCCTAAACTTACTTTCTGCTGTAGTAAAATATAACAAAGTGAAGTACCAAATAACGATTGTCAGTTCTTCAATATGGCAGTAAATGCTGAACAATATCTTCAAAGATGAAGTAAAATCTTGAACAACTGAAATTTGGTTCTACAGAAGGATGCTGCGGATATCATAGACCGAGCATGTGGGCAATGAGGAGGTTTTGGAAAGGATGGAAATAAAAAGGAAATTTATATTGAGCATTAGAAAAAGACAACTAAATTTTCCCGGGAGATGCAATGAGGAGGGAGGGCTTGGAGAATCTGATACTAACAGGCCAGATAGAGGGAAAAAGACATAGAGGAAAGCAACGGATAACATATTTGAAGGGCTTGAGCAGGTGGATGACAGTACTGGGGTTGCGTGGTGTTACAGGAGAAAGCGTGCTAAGAGCTACTAGGGATAGAGAGACGTGGAAGGCCACGATCGCCTACGTCCTGAAAGGACAAGGCACATAAAAGAAGAATAAGATGAGGCTGTTGCCGCCACTGCTGCTGCTGCTACGACCACGTTAAAGAACAAACGAATGCAAGCTTGAACTATTAAAAAATAAATATACGATTCAGTTTCGTGATCAAGGTTAGTTTTATCGTTAGGGTTAACTTTAACAAGTGTTGAAAAAAGAAATTAAACAGTTTTTGTTCATAATTCAGTCACTTAAATGACTTACATGATACACGCTTGCGTGATCATTCACGACAGAGACAGACTGAATGGTCAGAAGATTTTCCCGCAGTATATTGCTATGACTTTCTGCAGTAGACTAGTTGCTAGCCAAGGCTATAGAACCTAATCTGTCCTATTATTTAAGCCATAACTGGAGGAAAGAGACGGATTAATACCTTTCCCCAGAGTATTTGTACGAAAGTGAATGCAAAGAATTCAATTGGAATTCGATCTCAGCTCCCCGATTTGTCGTTCTAAGCAGATATCCACTGCACCACAACGCACATCTTATATATATATATATTTGTGCATTTATGTAGAAAATTATCTTTTAGACATGTCTGATTAAATAAATTTAATAAAATTCATTCATATTTACGAATAATCTTTCATGTATTATAATTGTAAGATGTAAGAAATGCCCTGTGAAGGTGTTTTTATTTTCCATTTCTCAAGTTCCCAGGTACTTTCAATCTCCTTCTGAGATCATTTTCAGGGGTGTATGTAGTAGTTAGAAAATAACCATGTATAGGTTCTTAGCATATCTCCTTTAAATATTTTCATGTTGTAATAGCTTTTTAATACACAAAACCCCATATCTAATATACACTAATTGGATTTTGAATGTCAGAGATAAATTTAGCAATCAGACCTCCGGTTCAGCAGTCTCTGCTCTTAGTAATTTTTGAGCGTTTTATGGCTTTATTGCGTTTGGAACCTTAGTGAGTTTTGTAAACCGAAACGTGTTTTTTTACTGTTTCATGTACTGACTTTATAATAAAAATACCAGGTATTACCAGGTATAATAAAAAAAGGCAGGTAACAAATAACGCAGACTTAAAATGCGGCCGTTACTGATGATACAACCGTATTAAAGAACAAGCGAAAAGGAAACTGACCATTGAAAAGTATGTACGTTGTTAAGTTAGTTTTATGGTCAAAGTTAGTTTTATGGGTTAGCTTAGTGTTGAAAGTGTTGACTTAACATTAAACATTTTTTGTTTATAGTCATAAAGTTAAAAAGAATATACATCACTAGCAACTAATAAAAATTCAGTGAATATATTTGTTGTTCTTGGTCCTCCCCTATCGAATTTATATCCGAAAAAAATGTTATTTCGTCTGAAAAACTTTTTGTAACCTATATGACACTTTCATTTAAGTGTCAAAAAGTTGACTGGCGAAATTAATTAAATGAAAATTAATTAAATGAAAATTAATTAAATAATAATTAATTAAGTAATTATAATAATTATTTTATTAAACTATTATAAAAATAAGTTCATTCTGGATATCCAACATTTTTAAGAACCAGGTGTAGTAAACCAGAGTCATTAAGTATAAAGATATCTCGACCCAAGCGGAAGGCTGACCTATAAACTGTCACTAAAACAAAACACTCTGCAGGTGTAATGACCTGTCAAAAAATTACTTCAATTTCAAAATATAAACATATTTTCAGCGTGGTAAACAGGTGGGTTGCTTCACCCGGGGATTGAGTGTCAGTATGGCACAAGGTAATAAATCATTGATCAACCAACCACAGGGCCTGCTTCTTGTTAGCCCACCCCGATGACTGCGACTAATTGGCTGATTATCTAAACCAATCAGATTCAACCCAGGGGGTTTGTTACGACGATAGCCATTGGCCGGTGATCCCTATTAGCTGACCAATCAGGAGCTAATTATTCGGGATTCGGGCCCATAAATAGAGAACATAGTATCGTGAAGATATAGTACCACGCCTACAGAATATAGCAAAATGGTGATTTTATTTGGGAATGTGAATCTGTTATTCCCATTCAGCAACTTGTTGTTTTATACAGATTCTTAGAATATCAGATTTGAATACTTTTCGTGAGGAATATATTGAAATATCTTTATGATATTCAAAATCCTATATTACACATCAAAATTTCCAATAAGCGTTTCTTAAATTTAAAAAAAAAAAATTAAAAACTGGCAACAATCATATATTTGTTTATAAATACCTGTTGCAAAATAAAATCTTAACATTTGCCTTGATAAAGTCTATCAGAGAACGAAAAACGTTGGTTAAAATAGGTTTACCATCTTTTTTCATATATATATATATAACAATAAATAAATCAAGCACCAAAAACAATTAAAACAAAAGGAAAACTAAACAAAAAGAACAAAAAATCAACCAATCACAAACAACACCACTCCTACAAAAATCACACCATGCTGTATAAAAAAAAAAAGGAAAAAATCCAGGACTTAACGGCAAACTAACCCTGACGAGTGAGACATAATATCAATATCTTCACGAAACTTCGAAGTCGGCATGAACCTGCTCATTTAAAGTGATACACTCTTTGAGCTAATCAACGCTTCATCTCCACCCAGGTACTGAGCACAGCTCTTTACGAAAAAAAAAAAAAAAGAAAAAAACCCTGCTAGTTAAAATATATTTTATGAATAACCATGGAAAACAACAACCTTGGCGCTAAACATTATCACAATTAAACACTATATATATATATATATATAGAGAGAGAGAGAGAGGGGGACGATCGAACAGATAATAACAAGTGTTATGTTAACAAACTTGCTATCACAGCGTATGTTTCATATATATATATATATATATATATATATATATATATATATATATATATATATATCAGGTGTTTATTCAGAAACCTTCAAACGGGAAATTGTTCGATCGAAGCAAATATCAATTTTACTGCGCGATACAACCGGCTGGTTTTTATTTGTAATTTGTATTTTTAATTTGTTATTTTTTCCCTGAAGAAATATACTGAAGCTTATTAACACATTAATTAATGAGAGATAATGAGATTGTGTTTTAATTGGCATCGGTTAATTCACCGCTTCTAGAACGTGAACATCAAGTTAACTTCATTAGCGGCGGTAGTGCGGGCCAATTCGCACTGGCTAATTACAATACATAGACACAGGAAAGCAACAAGACTTTCTGGAAACTGTAGTTTGCTAATTTTGATCTGTCTCTCTATCTATCGGCTGGGCAGTTTTTTTTTTTTTTTTTGCTTGGACGCCTGAAGCTTCAATCAGGCATGAGATTCATGTAGTTCTACCATTAGTTGAAACGGCGAGTCTTTTTTTCTTTCTTCTTTTTTATCACACATCCTTTTTCTTTCTTTTTTTTTTTTTTTCGTTCTATCCCACGGGGATGAATGGCCAAGGAATTGAAAGCGATATTTAAAACGAACGGTTCATGAGTTCAGTCTTTGGATAGGAAGAAGAACGCCAAGCTATCCACATGATTTTATCCGTCGCATCACATAAGATCATTATCTATCTATCTATCTATCTATCTATCTATCTATCTATCTATCTATCTATCTATCTCGGCCTGCTTTAATCTATCTATCTATCTATCTATCTATCTATCTATCTATCTATCTCGGCCTGCTTTAATCTATCTATCTATCTATCTATCTATCTATCTATCTATCTATCTATCTATCTATCTATCTATCTATCCCAAGTATATATCTGTCTTTTCATTATCTATCTATTCATCTATCAATCCCATCTATACATTTTTTTATCTATCTATCTATCTATCTATCTATCTATCTATCTATCTATCTATCTATCTATCTAAAGTTGTCCATATATATATATATATATATATATATAAGTTTATTCATTATCTATCTATCTACATTGATTAGGGCATCTTGATATGATGTCATGGTTAGCAAGCTTTTCTCTTGCTAGGATCATTTTTACAATTGAGCAGTGAGTTTGATCCTCACTGGGTGTCTCATACTTTCGGCCTTGTGCCACATCTAAGCTACGCTTAGAAAAAACGGTACCTCGCGTGGTGTAATGGTTAGCAAGGTTGTCTCCCTAGGACCAATTACAACTGAGTAGTGAGTTCTATCCTCACTGGGTGTTCCATACTTTCGACCTTGTGCCACATCTAAGCGGCGCTTAGAAAATCTCTTATCTACATTGATTGTCACAATTATTACCAATTCAAAATCAAACTATCTTTCTTTGCTATAATTATATTCTTTGACATTTTATATAAAAAGAAAATATTTGATAAATCATTTATAATCCATTTAACACAAAAAAATTCTTTTGAAAATTCTTTAAATAAACCGAGACAACCAATTAAGAAAATGTCTCCGTTTTTATTTTCTGAGGTGAAGATTATTTACAATTCGATAGTTGCATATTCGACTAGATTAAATTTTTGTTTCGGGAATTTGATAACAGAGAGTTTGTTAATTCAATCCCTGGACCAAACATTGTGCATTGAACTCACTGGAAATAGGCCGAGCAATATTTCAACAGTCAGTCAGTTAAGTGCCATACGTGATACACGCTTGGGCGATCATGTCTCGAAAGAGACATGACTGACTGAGCAGAAGATTATCCCGCAGTAGGTTGCCATTGCTTTCTGCGGTAGACTGGTTGCCAACCAAGGCTATAGAACCCAATCTGTCCAGTTATTTAACCCATAACTGGAGGGAATAGATGGATTAATACCTTTCCCAAGGGTATTTGCGCGTAAGTGAATGTAATGAATTCAGCTGTAATTCGAACTCGGCTCCTCGATTCCTCGTTCTGAGTCGATATCCACTGCACCACAACGCACTAAAAAATTCAAGTGCTACTCCAAATCGCCATATTCTGTCTTCCTGAAACTCTGTTGTTTTATTGTCCTTTCTCTTCCCCAAAGTCTTCACGTTCTCTTTTATTCTCAGTACCATTTTGTGCCTGAGTGGCATTATGGCCATCTTATGTCTTTCTGAAGTATTTTCTTTTATTGTGAGTTCTTCGCATTCTATTTTAATTCCAGTGGCTTTATTCCCTTTCTTGTATTAAATTGAGTGAAAAGAAAACTCAACGATGTGAATATGGTTACTGGAACGAGATCAAGCTGTCCCAGTAGATTAAATAATGAGTTCCGTTTCTGCAAGGACATTATGGCGGTCTGTGGGCTCAAAGACCACAATATGTTGATGACAACAAGAAAGAACAGGAAAATAATCAGTATCTAAATATGATAAACGATAGCAACATACATATCGTTGTACTTACTATTTTGAGTATGTTACATTAAAACATGAGGGAAAAAGTCCAAGCTTCTGAGCGTGACAGGAGGAAAATATAATATATATATATTTTAGAACATGTACAAATCTTTTTATACATATCCACTGCAAATTGTACATTTTGTTTCGACATTGGACTTTCAATGTCTCATAGGTGGTGTGGAAAGGAATGGAAGACCTATTTTGGGAGTTGTGTGTGGGATGTTGGCGGGGGTTAGCGATAAGGGAATAAGTCTTTTAAATTGTCCGTTAGAATTTTGAAGAAAGGTAGGTAAGTAGGGGATATAGTTGATTCATGAAAGTGTGTTTTATGACCGCTTGGCTGGCCTTTACTCTTTGGTTTTATTAGAGGGGAAGGATAAGGAGGTGTAAAGGCTGGGAAAGGATGGGATTGGACCTATCTTTAATGTTTATTTGTACAACTATAGAATATTTTTGTATTTAAGCACAGTTATATAATTAAGCTAATTCTGTATATTTAACCTTAATTTTGAATTTAGAAAATTACTTTTTTCTATAAAACTTGAAATTAGATTTGATTATAGTTTGTGGTGTGTAATAGGTAAAATTTGATATAAGAAGGTTGTTAGTACTAAAGGTTTATCGTCTCTATGGGGGGGTTCCTAGTTTTGGCTTGTGCAGTATTTTTCAACCTTATTGTATGGTTAGTTCTTTAATGCGTTTGCAATTTACTGTGGTTTCATGCATTTGGTTTAAAAACTTGTCGCTATTTATGTATTTAATGATTTCAATTTTTTCTTGAAGACAATGGAAACATGGTCCCTTTATTGATTTAACTGTTGTTGTTTGTTTGAGGATTTTCCATTTAACTTTAGGTGTTTTATTTTCGTGAGGGTTCACATATAAATAGTATTATTATTCAGGTGTTTATAAAACAGAAACTCAACGGAGGAACAATGATATATATATATATATATATATATATATATATATATATATATATATATATATAGATAGATAGATAGTTATGTATCAATTGTACATTGCGACACGGGAATTTTTATGTTTCGAGATAGATTCTCATCGTCAGGCAATGTTGATGTTGATGTTGATGTTAGTTGTGCAGATGATTAACATTTAAATGACAAAACCTTTGGTTTGCTGTGAATGTACGTGGGTGTTTCAAGTAGCTAATCAGAATGGAGATTCATTTTGGGATTTGACCCCAAAGAATACATGCTAACCAACTTTATCTCTTTTTTTCTTTTTTCCTCATCTTACCCTTCCCTTGTTTCTTTTTTCTCCTTAATAGTCGGGGTGTTGCTTTTTTTCTTTTTTTTTTTAATCACATCACCCCAAGTAAGGCGGTAAGGCCACTGGTGTGCAGAGGGCTACGTAAAAGTGAATAGATTGGAAAAGAGAAAACCGGAACCCATGTCCTAAGCAGGGAACAAGGGATGAGCTTCTACAACTGGTCAATAGACGTGGGTGGAGTGTGAACCGGGCGATAGTTCAGTCTATCTACTCCAATTGAAAAAAAAATAAACAAAAAGGAAAAGTGAAAAGATTGGAAAATAGAAACCCGGAAACCACATTCCTAAACAGGGAAGAAGGGATAAGCCTCTACACCTGTTCAATAGACGTGGGTGGAGTGTGAACCGGGCGATAGTTCAGTCATTCTGCTCCAATTTTTGACCTGATCTTAACCTTTTCTCTTTTTCCCTTCAGTTTTATTACTTTTGATGTGGTATTCTCATTGAGTACCAATTCTATGTTCTTTTACTTCCTTATCATTTTTAGTCTATTTATTTATTTGTTGTAAAGACTTTTTTTTAAAAAGGAAACTGTTTTTTTAAAAACTAAAATATAATTTTTTTGTTCTATCTATTTATTTGTTGTAAAGTTGTTTCTTTTTTTTATTTGTGGTAAACTTGTTTCTTTCTTTCTTTATGTATATATATATATATATATATAGTCATCCGCAGACATCTTTTTCGCTATATCACAGCTCATCAGTACGGTTAGACATCCGATTGCTTTTTACCCAATGTTGAGACCCGACCGAATTGGCGTATACATATATATATATATATATATATATATATATATATATATATATATATATGCGTGTACGCATCGCTCATTCAGTGAAATGAATTAGAGCGCGCTAGCTATTGGGCGCGTATAATGATATGCGCTAAAAAGTCTGCCTTACTTCCACAGAACGCCCATAGCCCAGGGGTAGAGTCGCCGACTGAAGCCATTTCGGTCGGGTTTGAATACTGGGTAAAAAAGCAATCGGAGTCTAAACCGTACTGATGAGCTGTGATACGGCGAAACAGATCTCTCTGCGGATGACAATATATATACATATTTTCCTAAATCGATGGAACGAATCGGGGTTTCATCCGTTATGCAATCGTCAGGTGCATATTTCAAACTGGCATGTTAATAGATTTGTATTTATGTTCACTCAATATTCATGGGAATTAAATCTTATAAAGTTCAGTTATTGCTTTTTTTAATAACAAGATTTAAAATTTATGTATTCTAAGATTACAGCTAGATAACAAAACAATTAAAATCTAAATTAAAATTCAAAATATAAAATATAAAATAAAATAAAAAATATAAGAAATATTAAAATGCAGGGAAAATATATAAAAAAAGGCGTAAATCATAAAATCTAAAAATGTTAAATATTCTAATGTTACAAGGAGATAAGAATTAAAATTTTAAAATTTCAAAATAAAAATTAAAAATTAAATAAAAAATTAAAATTAAAAATAAAAGTGAAAAAATATAAGTTAAAAAATAAAAAATAAGCAATGCAAGGTGCAAAAGTTAAAGGGGCATAATTTCATAATTGTTGAAAGTAATATTTGCGGGGAAAAGAAAGAAAGAAAGAAAGAAAGAAAGAAAGAAAGAAAGGGGGAAGTAAGGGAGAAAGAGAGAAATATGCAAACTTATAGAAGAATCTACATCAATCTGGGTTTAAGAATTCAAGTAAGTTTTTTTTATATGACAACGAGAAGTTATTAAATCATTTTTTGTAAAGAAACCTAGGATTATTGGTATGCTTTAAGATAAAATATTTTTTCTAAAAGGTATATACATATATCACCTTTTCCGTTGTAAGATTTGGATTTAGCTACGAATTCCAGGTAATAACTGGATTCTTTTATTGTTCTTTTAATTTCAAATAATATAAGGATAAAGTAGTACTTTTTCTGTATTTAATGTTGTTTAAAGACAGCGTGTGATTGTTCAATCTTCTACCATCCAAAGTAAAATTCAACATCGTTATCATTCGAATGAATTCCAGCTCTATAAACAATACTTTCGGACATACATTGGCCATTCAGGTGCTTTATGATTGCATGTGCGGAGGATGTTGGTTGGTTGGTTGTTTTGTTTTTATGGCATATCAACCTTGGCGGGTCATTTATTGCCAACTAAATTTTATTTATTTATTGCTGGTAATACCTATTTCTTTCAACAATTTATTGTTGTTTTTTTTAAAGTTTTGTGTCTAGCAATACTTTTTCTTTTCGAGTATCAAAATTCATTGGGATTTGTTTTTAAGGGCAGGGTCCCCAAGTTCTACCCTGTTATTTAACCCATAACTGGAGGGAAGGGACCGGATTAATACCTTTCTCAAGGGTACCAGTGCTTAAGTGAATTCAGGGTATTCAACTGGAATTCGAACTCGGCTCACCGATTTCTCTTTCCGAGCAGATATCCACTGCACCACAACGCACATCTGTCACTAAATGCTTACAGCACCTGGTATTCTCAAACGGTCACCGATCTAAGTACTGACCAAGCTCAACGTTGCTTAACTTCGCTGATCGAGCGAGAACCGGTGTATTCAACGTGATATGGCCGTAAGCCGCGGAGGATGTAATGGTTAATGACTCGAATTTGGAAATCAGATATCCGTGTTCCAATTCCAGTCATATTCACAAATGCGCAATTTATTTTTGGGAAAAGTTTGAATCCAATTCTTCTTCCGTTTGTTGGACTTGACCAGTAAATCATTATTAACTCCCAAGAATTCTTACAAGCTAAAAAAAATTATGTCTTAAACTAACCCACGAAAGATTGGTAAGAAGTAAAAACAAATCAATCCAACACTCCGTCAAGGATTAGATTTTCTCTACAATATACTAGCAGTATAGTCCGGCGTTACTCGGGTATAATGAAAGCTTTAAAACTAATCCATGGTCCTGGAGCTCACATTCAGCCTAAAGAATATTTGAAATAATAAAATAACTGCGACAATTTACCAATCGCACGTAATTATATATATATATATATATATACTAGCAGTATAGTCCGGCGTTGCTCGGGTGTAATGAAAGCTTTAAAACTAATCCATGGTCCTGGTGCTCAGACTCTTTGGACGTTGGCACGAAAGACTAAAAAGCAGTAGATGTCTCCAGTTAAAGCGAAACCGTAGACTGAAAGACAAATGAATGGATGTAAGTCAAATTTTGATTTCCTGGTATCAATATCAAATAAGTCTTTTTCGTCGTAAACTGAATTTTGAAGGCTAAATAAGTCCTCTGAGTAAATTGTATCATGGCTGAGATTAAGAACTACAATTATCCCTACTTAGAGCCAAACTCGAAGCAAAAACTAAAATAAAAGTGCTGAAAAAAATACAGACATACAGGCAGATAAACAGACACACACACAAACATCTTGCCTTTTATATATATATATATATATATATATATATATATATATATATATTATCGATTTTCTGCACTATTGTAAGAACTACAATCTTGAAAATTCTGAATGGCGTTTCCTATGTCTTTGTCTATGAGTGTATCAAATTTGATTAAAATCGGACCTCTCCTTCTATAACCCGATTTTTTCGATGATCGATTTTCGATATTTATCGGTTCAGCCGTTTCGGAGTCTATAGGTAACACACACACACACACACACACACACACACACACACACACACACACACACACACAAAGAAACAAACAAAGTTCCATTTATTATATAACTTTAGATTTGGGATGTGTAAAGGTCTGCCAATTTTCAGCACTGTGGTTATTACCACATTTTATTGATCTATGCCTAAGATCATAGCATCATTCTTTTTAAAATCTACCAATACTTTCTGGCTGTAGATAACCTTAAAAAGGATGATAAGCCGTAAAAAATAAACTAATTAATTATTTTTTATTATTTTATATGTAAGGTAACATAAAGTCATCATAGTGGAACAGCGAGGTGAACATCGTGTAACCCACCTGACTTTCTTGTTTAAATTGATGTTTAAATTTAAACAGGTGTTGGGAAGTTGGTTGATGGGATAAACATTCTATTGTGGATCAAAGAATAGGAAGTTCTGGAGAGCCATGATCATCCAAGTTTTGAAGGAAAACAGCGCCTTAGAAGAACCACCCTATGTTTACTGCAGAATGTTTGCATTAACAAGAGACAAGTATGCGGTGTTTATTGGTTAAAATGGTATCGATTTTGGCTAAAGAATGTTTAAATCTGGACCGTAGGAGTAGGAGCCAGATTTAGTCATCTTTTTTCTTTCTTTCTTTTCTTTTATCTTTCTTTCTTTGTTTAATTCTTTCTTTCTTTCTTTTCTTTTGTCTTTCTTTCTTTGTTTAATTCTTTTTTTCTTTATTTTCTTTTCGGTTTACTCTTTAGTTTTCCTGCAAATTCTTTCTTTCTTTCTAATTTTTCCCTTTACTTTATATTTTAAAGCGTATTCTCTCTTATATTTGTTTGTTTGTTTCTGTTTCTTTCACTTTACTCTCAATTTCTCCGGGTTTTCTTTCTTTCCTTCTTCTTTCTTTCTTTTTTCTTTTTTTCTTTCTATTTTTCCCTTTACTTTATATTTGAAAGCGTAGTTTCTCTTACATTTGTATATTTCTTTCTTTTTCTTTCACTTTACACTTAAGTTCTTTGTGTTTTCCTCTTTCTTTCCTCTTTCTTTCATTTTTCTTTCTTTCATTCATACTTTCTTTCTTCTTTCCTTTCTTTCTATTTTTCTTTTTCCCTTTAATATATTTTAAATCGTATTCTTTTTTACACTTGTTTATGTCTTTCTGTTTCTTTCACTTTGCACTTTTCTTTCCTCTTTCATTCGTTCTTCATTCTTTCTTTCTTTCTTTCTTTCTTTCTTTTGTATTTTCCCTTTTTACTTTTAAAGCATTTTCTCTCTTACATTTGTTTATTTCTTTCTTTTTTTCACTTTACACTTAATTTCTGCGTGTCCTCTAGTCTTTATCTCTTTCTTTTTTTCTTTCTTATTTTCATTCCTTCTTTCTTTCTTTTTATTTTTCTCTTTACGTTATATTTTAAAGCGTAGTATCTCTTAAATTTGTTTAATTCTTTCTTTTTCTTTCATTTTACTCTTAATTTATCCGTGTTCTTTTTCTTTCTTTCTTTCTTTCTTTCTTTCTTTCTTTCTTTCTTTCTGTTTACTTTATATTTTAAAGCCTAGTCTCTCTTACAATTGTGTATTTCTTTCTTTTTTTCTTTCTCTTTACTCTTAATTTCTCCCTATTCTCTTTCTTTCTTTCCTTCTTTCTTTCTTTCTTTCTTTCTTTCTTTCCAATTTTCCCTTTACATTTCAACGCGTAGTCTCTCTTACATTTGTTTATATCTTTCTTTTTCTTTCATTTTACTATCAATTTCTCCATGTTCTCTTTCTTTCTTTTTTCTTTCTGTCTATTTTTTCCTTTACTTTATATTTCAAAACGTAGTCTTTCTTATAATTGTTTATTTATTTCTTTTCTTTTGCTTTTAATGACTGTGTATTCTACTTCATTCTTCTTTCTTTCTTTCTTGAACTTTATATTTTAAATCTTAGTTTCTGTTACATTTGTTTATTTCTTTCTTTTTACTGTTAATTTACCGTGCTCTCTTTCTTTCTTTCTTTCTTTCTTTCTTTCTTTCTTTCTTTCTTTATTTCCTTCCTAATTTTTTTTACCTTTACTTTATGTTTTAAAGCGTAGTCTTTTTTAAAATTGTGTATTGCTTTCTTTTTCTTTCACTTTACTCTTAATTTGTCCGTATACTCATTCTTTCTTTCTTTCTTTCTTTCTTTTTTTCACTTTACTTTATATTTCAAAGCATAATCTCTCTTACATTTGTGTATTTGTTCTTTTTTTTCAATTTACTTTTTTATCCGTGTTCTCTTTCTTTCTTTCTTTCTTTCTTTCTATTTGTTTCTTTACTTTATATTTTAAAGCGTAGTTTCTCTTACATTTCTTTATTTCTATCTTTTTCTTTCATTTTATTATTAATTTCTCCGTATTCGCATTGTTCATTATTTCATTCTTCCATTCTTTCATTCATTCATTCTTTATTTTTTCCTTCTTTCTTTCTTTTTTCTATTTTTCCCATTACTTTATATTTTAGAGCGTAGTATCAGTTACATTTGTTTATTTCCTACTTTTTCTTTTAATTTTTTTCTTAATTTCCCCGTGTTCGTTTCTTTCTTTCTTTCTTTCTTTCTTTCTTTCTTTCTTTCCCTTTCTATTTTATTTCAAAGCGCAGTTCTCTTACATTTGTTTATTTCTTTCCTTTTCTTTCACTTTACTCCTAATTTCTCCGTGTTTTCTTTCTTTCTCCCTTTCTTTATGTTTTTCTTTCTATCATTCCTTCATTCTTTCTTTTTTATTTTCCCCTTTACTTTATGTTTTATAGCGTAGATTCTCTTACATTTGTTTCTTTCTTTCTTTTCTTTCACTTTAATCTTAATTTGTCAGTGTTCTCTTTCCTTTTATTCTTTCTTTCTTTCTCTTTATTTTTTCTATTACTTTATATTTCAAAACGTAGTCTTTCTGACATTTGTTTATTTCTTTCTTTTTCTTTCACTTTACTTATAATTAGTCAGTGTCTTTCTTTCTTTCTTTCTTTCTTTTTTTCTATTTTCCCTTACTTTATATTTGAAAGCGTAGTTTCTCTTACATTTTTTCTTTCTTTCTTTTTTTTCTTTCACTTTACACTTTCTTTCTTTCTTTCTTTCTTTCTTTCTTTCCAATTTTCCCTTTACATTTCAAAGCGTAGTCTCTCTTACATCTGTATAGTTATTTTTTGTCTTTTGCTTTACTCTTAATTTCTCCGTTTTCTATTTTTTCTTTCTTTCTTTCTTTTTAATTTTTCTATTTACTTTATATTTCAAAGCATAGTCTCTCTTACATTTGTGTCTTTCTTTCTTTTCCTTTCATGTTACTCTTAATTTCTCCATATTCTCTTCCTTCCTTCCTGCCTTTCTTTCTTTCTTTCTTTCTTTCTTTCTTTCTTTCTTTCTTTCAATTTTCTCCTTTACTTTATTTTTCAAAACTTAGTCTTACATTTGTTTACTTCTTTCTTTTTCTTTCAATTTACTTGATTCAATTACGCCGTGTTGTACTGCTTTCTTTCTTTCTTTCTTTCTTTCTTTCTTTCTTTTACTTTATATTTTAAAGCTTAGTTCTTCTTACATCTGATTATTTCTTTCTTTTTCTCTCATTTTGCTCTTAGTGTGTCCGTATTCTCTTTCTTTCTTTCTTTCTTTTTTTTTTCTGTTTTTCCCTTTACTCTATGTTTTAAAGCGTAGTTTCTCTTACATTTTTTCTTTCTTTCTTTTTCTTTCACATAACTCTTAATTTCTCCGTATTCTCATTGTTCTTTATTTCATTCTTTTTTTCATTAATTCATTCATTCATTAATTCTTTCCTTCTTTCCTTTTTTCTTTCTTTCTATTTTTCACTTTACTTTATATTTTAGCACTTAATGTCAATTACATTTGTTTATTTCTTACTTTTCCTTTCAATTTTTTCTTAATTTCCCCGTGTTCTTTTGTTAGTTTAACTCTTTCTTCCTTTCTTTCTTTCTTTCTTTCTTTCTTTCTTTCTTTCTTCCTTTTTTTCTTTCTTTCTTTCTTCCTTTCTTTCTTTCTTTCTTCCTTTCTTTCACTTTACATTTCAAAGCTCAGTTCTCTTACATTTGTTTATTTTTTCTTTTTCTTTCAATTTACTTATAATTACACCGTGTCTTTATTTCTTCCTTTTTTCCCTTTACTTTATATTTTCTTTTTCTTTCATTTAACACTTAAGTTCTCCGTATTCTATTTCTTTCTTTCTTTCTTTCTTTCTTTCTTTCTTTCTTTCTTTCTATTTTTCCCTTTACTTTATATTTGAAAGCGTAGTGTCTCTTCCATTTGTTTATTTCTTTCTTTTTCTTTCACTTAACACTTAAGTTCTCCGTATTCTATTTCTTTCTTTCTTTCTTTCTTTCTTTCTATTTTTCCCTTTACTTTATATTTGAAAGCGTAGTGTCTCTTCCATTTGTTTATTTCTTTCTTTTTCTTTCATTTAACACTTAAGTTCTCCGTATTCTATTTCTTTCTTTCTTTCTTTCTTTCTTTCTTTCTTTCTTTCTATTTTTTCCCTTTACTTTATATTTGAAAGCGTAGTGTCTCTTCCATTTGTTTATTTCTTTCTTTTTCTTTCACTTAACACTTAAGTTCTCCGTATTCTATTTCTTTCTTTCTTTCTTTCTTTCTTTCTTTCTTTCTTTCTTTATTTCTATTTTTACGTTTACTTTATATTTCTCTTACACTTTTGTATTTTTTCTTTTTCTTCACTTTACTCTTCATTTCTCCAATTTCTTTCTTTCTTTCGTTCGTTCTTTTTTCTTTCTATCTTTCTTTCTTTTTATTTTTCCTTTTACTTTGTATTTCAAAGCATAGTCTCTCTTACATTTGTGCATTTCTTTCTTTTTCTTTTAATTTACTCTTAATTTCTTCTTCTTGTTCTCTTTGTTTCTTTCTTTGTTTCTTTTTACTTTCTTTCTTTCTGTCTTTCTTTCTTGCTTTCTTTCCTTCTTTCTGTCTTTCTTTCTATTTTTCCCTTTACTTTATATTTTAAATCGTAGTTTCTCTTACATTTGTTTGTTTCTTTCTTTTTCTTTCCCTTCTTTACTCTGGAATACCTGATGCGCATGGTGTTACATG